>VDFB02176468.1:0-26414 GCA_007258455.2 Sequoia sempervirens
TAGGACCCACTACCCACCTATGTGTGATGACTATCTCTTGGAGGCTAACCACCTTATACAACAAGAGGTAGGTCATTGTGGTCTTGTTTGGATGGTCTCACCATGTGTGTGTGGCCTAACACCATCAAGCCACTGAGTGTGAGGTATGGATTATGTGAGATGGATATTGGCTCTTGGCTCATGGATTATGTATCATGGATTAGTATGTTGCTTTTCGGTGTCTAGATGGAGCCTTGTGATCATGTGATGTTTAGTGTTGTAAAATGAATGAAATGGAATGTCTTGTTTGTCAATGATGGTTAATAGATAAAAATGTGTGTTTGTGGGTGTATTTATGTTATGTTTATGGAAATATAGCATTCTACCATATTGATTGCTTAATAGTGTACTAGAAGAGGAGTTGTAAGTGAAGGGAAAAGAAAAATAAATGGTAATTCATTTGGAATTGAATACTTTTATATGTTTCTGAAAACATGAGATGGTTTGTATTTTTGAATATCAAGTAATCATATCAATGTGTTTTCCTTGTATGAGATTTTGAAGATGTTTGTATTGGGAATAAAAAATTGAGTTAATTAGAGTACTTGTTATATTTATTAGTGTTAAAATCAAGAATTTTACTAAATAAATGTATGGATTTTCTAAATGAAGGTGGTTAGAAAGATATTATTTTCAAATGTGTAGCCAAATATTGATTTTAATTGTAATGATTTAGAAAGAAGAGATACATTAATTATAGTTTAGAGAAATTTTGGGACTAATGTGTTTATGTTTCCATTTTGAGTCTTGTGACTTCCAAGTGTAAGTCAAGTTCTAGGGGGGCATAATGTAGTGCCCCTCCATTCTCACTTGGTATGTGTAGGTAGACTAGCTAAGGAATCTGAAGAGGAAGATGGAACAAGAGCTTCTGGTGGTACTTTTATGAGTATGATGCACATTATTTTGTTATTGTTATGATGCAAAGATTTATTGGGTAGTTAAGTGATGCAGTAGCATGTTGTGAGGATAGGTGGAAAGGGCGACATTGTACCATTGAATGTATGGGGACATACAAGAATGACATACAATTGCTAGAGTTCCTTTCCTAGCACCTCAGCTATTATGAATGTGTACTCTAATTTTTAGGCTTGAGTGAACAGGTAAAGGACATCGGCTCCACCTGGATTCATAGGTTCTAGTGTGTCCATTGCCCAATGGTATTGTTGATTGGGATATAGTAACCGGGTTCCCTTTTCAAACCACAATCCTAGTCATAGTGTGTTGTCAGTCCATGTTCGATACTTCTTGTAGTCATGTTGTCCATGTTTGCTTTGATATTTATTTATCTTGCAACGTTTGCTTTATGGAGAATTAATGATTAAATGTTTTAAATGATTATTTATTTATTTTAGATTACTGTTGTTAAAATATTTTTACTTAATTTAATTTATTTAGTAAAGTAATTTAATCCTCGTGATTAAATTTATTTTAGTAAGTAAATAAATTAATTGATTAAATTTATTTATTAAGTGAATAGATTAACTGATTAAATTTATTTAGAGGAAATATTTGTGTTGTTGAGAAAGATATTTCAGTCTTGACATGTGTGTTAGAAAAAATTATTAAACACTCTTGTTAAGGAATTATTCTCAGAGAGAATATGTGCAATAATTGAGAGAGGTAAGAGGTTACTTCACGTGAATGGTAAAGATATTTTGTAGTGTTGTTGAAAGAATTGAAAAAAAGGATTCTCAGAAGTTTTCGGCTTTGGTTTTTGGTTTTGAATGGAATTGGTGATTTTGGTAGAAGCTTTGGAAAAATTGGATTCTATAGGCAAAGCTTTACATCAAATTTCATTCCTCAACCTTCCGAATTCAGGTTCCTTTATATTTTTTATTATTTTGCAAATTGAAATATTGCCTATACAAAAGAAGAACTGGTATTTGTGTAGAAGCTTTTAATTAATTTGAAAATTTGTAAGGCTTTTGTGTTTAAAGATTTGTTGTGAATATTTTAGTGCTTATGTAGAAAACTTTATAGTGAAATTAGAGAGCCTCTATGAAATTGTTATTTAAACAATAGAAAACCTCAGAGGAAAACTATAAAAAAAAATTATAAGTCTCTGTACGAATTGGGGAAAATCTTAATTGTATTGGGAAGATCTTTCTGTAAAAGAATGTCATTTAATTTTTTTAAAAAAATTAGTTTAAATTGGCTGCAAAAATTGGAAACCTCTGTGAAATATTCTAAACATTTCCTGTAGAGAATTTTGAAGATAATTTTCCTGATTGGGCCATTCATGTTGATCAACTCATATATATTTATATAAATATATGTATATATACATACACAAATGCAAATTTTTATAAAATTTTCCTGTAAGAAACTTTTATGGAATTTTTTTATATAAAACAAAGCCCTATTTCAAGAATTGTACATCGAATTCAATATATATATAATTTGCAGGTTTAATTAAAAAATAAAAAAATTAAAATATTTGCAGCACCCAACATTGCCTTCATAGGCAGTGCTCAACGCTACCCACCATAGCGCGGCCCTAGGTGGAGTTGGCCGACTGTTATATACAGTCTACAACAAAACTTAAACCCGTCCGTATAATTTCTTTAATAAACCCGTCCGTATAATTTCTTTAATAGATTCAAATTTCAATTTCTCTTTTTTATGAGTTTTGACTTGTAAAATATAAATATATATATTTTTAGATGTACATATATGTATATATATATATATATTCACTCTATGCTTGATAAATAATAATTAATTTTAATATTTAAACAATATGCATAATTGTATATATATAATTTATATATATACAATTAACTATATATTCAAATGTATATATATTTATTTAATGTATATTTCTAATAAGATGCATGCAAATGCATGAATTGGAGAACTTTAGTATGATATAATTTTAAAGAAAAAATTGATTTTTATGTAAATGTAATTGTGAAATTGAAATAAACGCTTAGAGTTAATTTCTTTATTATTTTTAAAGGGAAATCAAACAAGTTGGTTATTTCATGCAATGTATTATTGGAATGGAAATTGGATTTAGGAAATCCTAAGGGTAGATTCTTATCTTGCTCGAATTTGCCTATTTAAATTGTGATTTCTTCTATTTACCTTTTGGGGGAAATTAGTTTGTTGTACTTGTAAGTCTTCTAGAAGTTAATTTATGAGGGGGTTATTGTGAGTTATAATTCTACCCTTTATTTTTCCTTGGGTAGTGCACTTGATTGTTCAGTTAATCACCCAATTACTACAAATGAGGATGAATTGTATTTTGTATCATAGTTGATATCTATTAAATCGATATTTGTGCACCGTGTATACCTTTGAGTATTGGTTTAGATCCTTACGTTGTTGGTAGGAGAGTGGTCCTCAGTTGGGGGTCTAGCACACAATGGTGCACGCCAAGGTAACCCATAGCAAATTATGTGTGACATTCCTCCTATGACAACGGTTTAGATGTTCAATTGATGTACTTGATTCTTTTATTCTAGAAGTAATGTAACCTTCATGTTATGTGTTATACTTGTGTATTCAAGTCTTGAGTTTTCCTGTGTCTAGATGTCGTTAGTTTTCCTTGGGAGCCCTTTTACTATTTCCCAGCACGGGGGGTGGGCCTTCTGGTACCACTTGGTTGGGTGGAGCATGCACCTTACACCGTTGGGTTCCCACTTCATGTTGATGATAGCAGGATCTTCCAGGTTAGAGAGCTTGCAAGTACTAGTTGATATGTTTCATCTCTTTTGTGCTTTGTATCAATGGATAATTGTATATGTATTACTCCTCATTTGTATTCGAGGAGGATTTTTGTATATGTAAATTTTGTAATATTATTATTATGATCTTCCTCATTTTGGAAATAAGTTCTTGTAACTATTTTATTGAATGAATGCAAGCTAAAAATGATTCCTTTATGTATTGTGTATCTTATGAGATGAAATAAATGCTTTAGATGTATGTAATTTAATTTCATGAGTAATACTTATATGCTATGATTAGTTTACTTTTGTATATGGGATTCGAATATAATGCATTGTCGCGTATCTTATAGAATGTATGTGCTAGTAATGTTCACATTACATGTTATAATTATACTTTTAAAAAAAAAATTGTTACGCTTCCATTGTGTTTGTGTCATTCTTTAAGGTTACATGGTGGGTCATTACAAGGTGGACAACTTGGGAAATATTGTAAAGCTAGGATTCGTTGAAATGAAAATGAGAGATATCCAGAACTTTTTAAAATGTATGATATTATTGTGGAAGTATTTTTATCTCTAGGATTAGTGTTAGTTTCCTAATTCAATGACATTATGTTAGATTGTAATGTTCTACTAGTAACTGTGTGATTGGGCATTATGATTAATCTAGGGTATTGGCTAAATTAGATTGGCTATATAGCCATATTTAGGATATTTTACAACAAGATTATCACCTCACACAAGTGTTGCATAATCACGTTCCTGTATTATATCACATATTAATGAAGCTCATAAAGGATGCATCTAAACCTATTGTATAGTGGTTCAGGAATTACAGAAAAATGGGCTAGAAGTAGGAGGGAAAGATCTGGCGGTCCAACTTGAAGGCCCTTGAAATAAATTGAGAGAGCTTGTACTTGAAAAAGGAATTGAACAATTAATCTTAACACCAAAAAATTCTATTTAAATCGTCCATCTTTTGCATTGTTAGATCAGTGAAAGCCATTTGAGATTTATCTATCTTAGCAAAATAAGAAAATAGAGCAAGTTCCCATGGCTAGATATATCTCCCTGCTCAATTCAAAGGCTTTCTCTTGATTTTTTGGTCATGATTTCGGGTTCACAAATATAGCCAGGTAAGCTTCATATTCCTTAATCTCCTTCCATCAATAAATTGTTCTGAGTTTAGTTGAGTTTCTTTGTAATTTGCAGGAGAGAATACAACACCATAGTAAGAAGCTTTACTTTTCTACACTAAACCCTACACCCAAGATTGAGATATATGGATTCCCCCCAAAAAAACTCATTGAAACCATGGCATTAGAAATACCTCAAGATTCAATGATGTTGATGGGTGCTGCCACAATAGTGGTTTACACTTTCTGGGAGATCCTGATTTTTTCTGAAATCACATATTTTTAGAAAATATAATGATTTAAGCCTCAAAAAGTTCCATTTAAAGGATTCCAATTGAAGAGGGTTTGATCAAACCACCTTAGACCAATCCCCCTTGGATAGAACCCCACTAGTTTTAAACCATACCTATAATGGAGTATCCTTTACACCTATCAAAATGCTGATAAAAAACCACTTATGATTTACCTTTTGGGGGATCAAATGAATTCATTTAAAATTTATTTTTTGTAAGTATGTAGTCCTTATTATAAGCTTCCAAAAAAGTATAATTTTAATTAAATTTAATTTGATTATTATATTTATTTCTTATTTCTTGTGAATGTAGGTTTTTCACTTAAATTCAAGCTCTTTGTTCTACACATGTGGAAAAATAGCATATTATAAAACAAAAAAATGAAAAATATAAGTGCACCAGATATTGAATTCCTTGATCCAACAAAACCAATAAAATTGAATTTTGATACATACAAAAAAAGATACTCATTATACGGTTGCCCTATGTCTGAATTGTAATTGGTTTGACTTTGAAACTTGATTAGAGAAAAAATATTTAATAAAAATAATATCTAACCAAAGTGGAATCACTAGATATCGAGTTACAAATCTAAATTCGAAAGAATTAGAATTTTATCCTTCATGGAAAAAAATTTATGCATTATATGGTGAGCGTCACTTTTTAAAAAATGTTGTTTTGGAAAAAAACTAGTTTTCAAGGGAGATGGAAAAAGAAGTGCAATCTGATTCCAAAAATTTTCAAAAAAATATATTTAGAATCTACAGAAAAAAATTCATGAAACTATAGTTTGCATCATCTTCAAATTCCTCATGGTTTAGCTGCTACAGGTGCCGAAAGTGAAGATTTAGTTAAAAAAAATTATTTTAGTGTCCAGTTTGGCCAAAAATTGTAAACCACTATTGTGAGATCACCCTGATGAGAAAAAATGAATAAAGGTTGTAGGAAATATATTACAAAACCCTACCAAAGTAGAATTTAAAAAAAAATAAAACAATGTAAAACCAAACTTCTTGCAGCTCTATTGCTTCAATCTATTCACAATACAATTTGAAATGGAGGTTCTACTAAGATAAGGATAAGACCAAAGTGATTAGATTAGATTAGTTTTCCCAATAGTGATAAGAATGAAATAGTCAATTCGCAATAAATTGGGAGTCAAAAATTGTATTCAAAATTGTTCAGATTTTATTTCCCGATGTAAAATATTTTGGTGGCTATGCCCACAATATATAGCCTATCGGCTAAAAATCAAAATGAAAATATTTTTTTTGTTTTTTGTTTTGTATATTTATATTTATTCTTATCATTAATATTAATATTCTGACATGTAAATGATTGTTAAATCTTAGACTAAAAGAGGGGTAAAAATTTATTCAATCCAACCATCTATCCAACCATTAAAATGCACTGTGTCCTTTGATAGTTTGATATGGCATATGACGGGGAAGGACGCTGGAAAAAATTCTAGAATTTACACCTGCTAATTAAATTTTTTTGAAGGTTTGTAAAGCCTTCAAAAACATCCATTTTGTGCATATCCTACAATCATGGCATTCTTTGGGACCACATTTATTTAAGGCATTTTGTCAAACAATTCACCACCTTGCCTACAATCTCAACTTTCCTCTTCATTTCTATGCCTTAACTCATCTTTTTTAATGCCATCTTGACATTCTATTTCACTATTTTTTTCTCTTCCCCCCTACACATCGGACTTTTTTTCTTGCAATAATTCATCATTCTCTCTGAAGGGATCCTTTTTTCTATTTATTTTCCTACTCTTAAGGTGTATAAATTTACTACAATTTACTTATTGATCTTTTTTTGTATTGTGAGAAGGAACTTGATTTCTGATATAATAGCCACGGTTATGCTTTTTAGTAACTGCAAGTGGAAGCTCACTCTAAATGGAAAGTTAAAACTCAATTTAAATGCTCTGTTCTATAACATGGTCCCTTCCTTCATATCATAGTCTCAACCACTATAATTCTAAACTTATGCTACTCCACCATTTAGTTTAAGTGTTTGCCATTGATGTTGAGCAATGAGTAGGTGTAAATAATAAAGTGATATTTATGTTTAGCATACATTAATGTGATCTATGAATAATTTCCTAAGACTCTTTCTACTTGTTGCATGATATGTTGAAATATATATCTATGTTATTATTAGAATTATTACTAGAAAGAAACAAGTTGGTTCATGCTCTTTCCTTTAGGACTTCCAAGAGGAAGTCCATACAAAAGGGGAAGAATGTAAGACCACCTAGATAGTATTATTAGTTGATAGATATATTATAAATAAACTAATAAAAATTGCCACAAATTTAAATAGTTAGCTTTTATTTATTTTAGCTAGTTGTGGCAAATAAAACATGTTTCAATAGTGATAGAAGTGTTATGATTTTCCTATTATATTTTAGATAGGATATCAAATAATTTAGATAGATTCTCATAGGCATAATTTTTCTAATTGATTTAAAGTTTTTATGAGATTCTAATATGTAATGACGAAGGTTTTTATGAGATTTTAATATATAATGATGAACTTATTTCTTCCTTAATATTATATTATTAATATTATTAATTATTAGTATTTATTACTTGATATTTATTTATTTAGAACTTTTATTGTTATGACTGCCTCATTATCACTAATATTTAATTATTATTAATGTTTTAATGAATTAATTAAAGATTATTTTAATGGGGATAAGATTTGGTGTTCACATGGTTAAGTTTTGAAGCCTAAACAAATGAGGATTTCAATTTTATAGTTTCATTGTTTCGCGTCATCCTCCATCGCCACCACTACCTGTTAAACTGCCATGTCTCATTAGTTGCTATTCAGGACACCCAGTCTACAAGGTCTTTTGTCCATCTACGACTTAACTTGTGGAGCCCATGCACCTTTTTAGGGAATATTGGGCTGCATGGAGTAGGGACAAAAATTGATTTCATGTATTCATGTCTATGTTAATTGAAAATGATGGGATTTTTAGTGTTGCTTTGCTATAGGATAGTGTGCCTTTCAGTAGATCCCTTTTTGGGGGAATGTTCTGCATGCATTGCATTCCAAGAGGTGATATCTCTTCGAAACATTTTTCCAAACAAGGCATGTTCTTGGACTATTGCTTCTAGTTTTACATGCATATATACCATTGTAGCTTTCGTCCACAAGATGCTCTTTGAGGATAAGATACAAATTATTTTGGTGCTTGATCACTGCACCTTATTACAAATTTTCTAAGGAAAACAATTTTTCTATGAATATGTGGAAGTAGTAGCTTTAGGAGAATAGGGAGTTAGCAACTTTTGTTTGATGAATAGGAATTATATGATCTATATTAATATTAAAGATAGAATTACATATTCACAAACAATGGTGGGCGATAAAAAGGCATACCCCGAGAGTCACATGGGAAAAGCCCAAAAGTCTAGAGTCACATGGGCCGAGACCAAAAACCAAGAAATATTATGTAAACACACTAAAATAAAAGGCCATCAGGAAGCTATTGTAGTTCCAACAGAGGGCAGAGGGTCCATGTCATCTGATTTCTTCCCCCATACATCAATGAGGTTTAGAGTGACATTAGGGAGAGCCCAACTCTCATCATCTTTTTCTTGATATTTATCCTCCTAGTGAGGTGAGATTGCTAAATCCGACCATGAGAACCATTTAGTAGTATGCAACCAACCAAAACCACCACTAGGAGCATTACCAATAGGCCACCTAGAAGTACCATTGTCACCTCTCGTCGTCCTTCCAAAAGGCCACCCCAGATCAACCCACGAAGGAAACTGCTGATGAGGGTAAGAGCCATGCTAAGGAGGAACATGAGAGTAGGGGTGAGAGTCCTTAGTAGAGCCACTTTGTCATTGGCCTCATGAAGGCGACCGACCCTAGGAAGAAGTGGGTGAGGCAGGCATGTGTGCCACAATGCAAGGGGCATTGCCCCAGTGGTCCAAGAGCTCCTAAAGGTGAGCAACTTCAAGCGCAACCTTATTTGCTTGCACTTGAATCTACAAAAGAACATTAGAGAAAATAATCACTTTAGAATATAAAGAAACAAATTTATCAATCTGGTTGTGAGAAAATATGCAGACATAATTTCTATCTTCCAAATACTAAAGAGGATTTCCACCTGAAAGTGTGCCAAATCTGGGTATACTTAGTGGGAAGCCTAGGAGAGTCGCCCTGCAAAACCATATGCTAGGAAAAAGGCTCTAGTTTGAATGATCAAAAGAAGTCATGAATCCAATTCCAGAGCTGTTGAGCTCTAGTACAAAACCAGAAGAGGTGCTTAAAAGACACAACCTACCCACAAAACTATTAATTTTTTTTGGTGTCATGGATCGACTTTGGTTTAATGTTTTTATGTGGTAAGGGTTCTTTGACATCTTAGATTTCATTGACAGGAGGTGTTATCTTCATGTGATTCGAGATGTTGATTCTTGGTTTAGAGTGTTTTGACATTATGGCATGGTTTACTCTTGATGCTAGCTTAGATTTATGGCATGATATTGGCTCTCTTGATACCAGGATGTATATATATTGTTGTATGTGATCTCCTAGGAGGAGATGGTTAGATCATGTTGTCATATTCATGTTCCTGATTCATGATTGGAGCTTTGGCATGGATCTTGTGTGGTTCTCTTTGTATTGATTACTTGATCATTTGCTTGATTACTTTATGATGGTGCTATGTTGCATTTGGATTTTTCCATGTATTGATCAGTTGCAGGTTCTCATGGATAGTTGGAGACTTAGGTGAGGCTAGATTTCTCTTGTGGTTAGAGACATGTGTTGAGATGGTTCCTCTTGATGATATTTCAGTACAAAGTCTAAGGAGCCTACACCTTGGTTGGACGTGTGTTCAATATGGGCCTATGAGGAGAGTGTTCTTATATGAGTCACGATGACTTGGATATCTTGGAGGAGCATTCTCATTCCCTACTCTTGGTCTACTTGATGGTTTACTTAGAGGTATTTCCCATTATTTCTTTTAAGTGTATTATGTTTATGCTTTTTATTCTCATGTATATGGATCTTGAGCTATGGATATTTGGTTTTGGAGGGTTCATTTGAGGGATTTTTGCATGTTTATCTCCTTATTCATTATGATTATATTCATTGATGTTGAGTTTAGGAGATGTATTGGGATGATTTCTTGATATGGGAATGGATATTTAGTTTAATCTTCTTTGGTTTGAGAGGATTACATTCATTTTAGTTACATAATACATATGTTATGTTTGATCTTAGTGATTGAATGGTTGGGAATGTTGTTATGGCTTTTGTATTGGGGTGTTGTGGAGGAGATCATACTTGGCATAGTTGGCATTTAGAGGTGTATGTAGGAGGATTTTCTATAGGTATATGATGTGTAGTGTTTCTATCTTTGGACTTGGTTATCTTTGTTAGAGTAATAAGTTATTTCACTTAATTAATTTAATCATATTGGTTAATTAATTAAGTCACTTATCACTTTAGTTACTTAAGCTAAACTTAGGCACATTAATAATTAATTATTTATTAATTATTAAGTGTGCACACTAGGTTTTCCCTTTTAGGTTTCACTTTAGGGTTTCTTGATCTCCTTTTATAAGGATTGATCTCATTGTAATTATTAACAGGAGAATATCTGTACCTTTCATATCTTCTTGAATTTTTTCTCTATTCTATAGCTTTTTCTTGTTGAAGATAATTGCATATATTTTTTTGCAGATCTCTTACATGGAAGGTGTCTTTGTTTGTATTTGATCCTGTGGCTCATGGTTTTGTGCTTGTTTCACAATTTTAACAATCTTCCTAGATGTTTTGTTTCACATTACATTGATTTGAGGTTTGGTTGGAGCTATTGCGATCACTAGCTTGTGGTCATGTATTTTCACTTATGTTCTTGGGTGATGACATGAAGGTTCCTTTATATCTTTCTTTTGTTGGGTGTGGAGAACATGGGAGAACTATATAGACTTGTAGTGAGAGTTGTTCCTATAGATTATTCATTTACAGGTTTGGCATATCATTGTGTATGTACCTTGGTACTACACAAATGTTGTTTACACCTTCTATGTATGTTATTGGTAGACTTGGTATGCTTTAATTATTTTTATATTTGTATTATCCATGTAGTGGGAGCTCTTGGATGTGTATGCTATTCTTTGATAGGTTTGCAGATGGAGTTTGTGATTGCAGTTTATGGGTGTATATGTTGATGGCATGATTTTACTATGTTTTGTACACCTTGGAGGTATGGATACTTGGATGTGTTGGCACTTGATATGGGTGATATTTTAGCTATGGTTATTGTATATTGATAAATACTAGTGCATATTGATAACTTTGGATTGACTGTTTGTGTTTGGGATATCAGTTGAGGTAGGACTTATGCTTCATTGTGACAGATTGTGTGGCTTCTGTTTGGATGAATTCTTATCTTTATGCATTGGCATGATGGAGGATGAGAAAATTCATGCTTGGGATGGTGGTCACCTTGTTTCTTGTTATAGATATCTTGATGGAGCACATGGAGCACTTTGATTACTTGATGGTATATGTGCCTATATGGATTGTTCACTTGATTCATGTTTGAGGCTACTTGCTCCCCTTATGCAATGTATACAACAAGTGGGAGAATGTTAGTAATTAGGTGTTGTACACCTTTCATAATGTTTATAATTATTTATTTTCTATTATGTGTGTAGTGCACCTAGGGGACCTAGAAGTACATGCATCACTAGGAGTTAATATTCTTGGGGCCACTTTATGTTGTATGTAAAATTGAGACATAAGTTGAATTGTAAAATGTTTTATTTAATATTGGGAAAATTAATTTAAATAAATTACCCAATATTAAATGTAGGGACATGGTTTTGTAATCTCATAGTTTTAGTCACATGGTTTTATGTAATACCACTTGGTGATTTTGTGGGAGCTTGCTTCTATAAAAGAAACCACATGGGTAGTTATTTAAGGTTGTTCAGTTGGCAGGTTAGCTCTTGTTATAATTTGTGGAGGTTGAAGCATGGCATGGGATGTTTGGTTACATGCTTGTTCACATGGAGTGCTTTTTGAGGGCTTGATGCTTCAATGGTGTTCATGGAGAACTCTGAAGATGTATTGTAATATCTATTGCTACATAATACATGAGTGATGGATGCTCTTAGAGGCTATGTTTTTCCCTCTTGAGTCTTTTCCCATGGTATATTTTGTGTCATATTTTTATGGGTATGTTGTCTATTCTCTTGCATATGGATTCTGAGTAGTTATTTTCATAGATTTCTCTTTTAGGTTATGTGAAAATTGTCACTAGATGGCTGGAAGTTTCCTTTCAATAATGGTAATAGTTATAGAATCATTCTACATGTTATTGTAAAAGAATAGTCAATTGTTGACTCCTTTAGATTAAATCTACATTAGCTTTGTGGTTATTCACTAATTTCCATACATTATTAGTGACTAATTGAGTTGTTATTACACATTATTTAATATTTAAATTGACAAATGACATTGTTAATCTAAGTGGACTTGGTTGTGAACTTTGACAATCTAATAAGTCTCTCAAGTTTGGCTTGCATTAGAATTCAGATAAATGAGATCATAGGATTTTGCAAATAATTGAAAAGAAAGATGACTATGAAGAAGTGAAAGCAAATTGTAGATTTTTAAAAGAGTGTTTCTCACCTTCCAATCAAGAAACTACCAAATATTGAAACCCGAGGGAAAATAAACTAGAGAGAGGGAGTAAAACCATAAATCAAAATCATAATATTATTTGTAGAAAATTATTACCACAAATCAAACATTCATCATATCAATAAAGGAGGATCAAAGAAGACATTAGGTGAAATATTGAAACTTTGAATATCAAATTAGTTTAAAAGATATTATAGATCTTTCAATATAATTCAAAAGTTAGATCATGGCATAACTCTTCTAAGTCACAAGAGAAAAATTACAACAAAGGACAAGAAAAATCACTGCTTATGATCATAGATTTTGAATAGATTGTAGCTTTAGAAGAAAGTGTATATATATTTGATCAAAGAATAAAGGTGCCCACAAATTTTCCTAAAATTTTCCACAACATTTGATGAAGTCTATAGTATTTGTTAAAGCATGTATGAAGAGATAAATAGTCAGTGGTAGATAATTTCAAATCATGGAAGAGTGAAGGTTGTAAAGCCACCAAAATCATTAGGTATTACATAAGTGGTTTTTTGTGGTTAAAATTTAATTGTATAAGGAAAATATTTTAAAATGGAAAATATTGGTAAGAGAGAAAAGAAAGAAAATAAAAACTTAATGTGTAAAAATAATATTTTGGAAGAAGATATTGAAAAACTTGAAAGAAATATGAAGAATTAGAAGAGGAAAATAGGTTACAAGAGGAAGATATATTGAAATTGAGAGAAAATATATTTTATTTAATCTATTGCTTGAAGCTTATGTAAAGGAAAATCAATGTCTAAAGTCTAAACCTACACTATGTAATGCATCATGTGATACAAATGATTTGTACTATTTATTATCTATGAATCATTCGATAAATGTGATATAGCTAAATCACTTTTTGATAAAAAGTATAAAGAAGAAAATAATATTTTTGAATCTACAACTCTTGCTAGTTTTGAGGATAATGACAAAGAATGTTATCCAAAAAATGTTGGATTTAAGATAATGAAGAGAATAAGATATGAAGGAAAAGATTTAGGAAAATATGGACAAGGATATATAGATCCCATTCAACCAATAATGAGGCCAAAGAATGAAGGCCTTGGATATGCTAGAAAAAATAAAAATGAAGTTAAAGGTGTTGTAAGTTCAAAAAAAAATCTCAAGGAATATAGTGAATATGAGGGGTAAACCCACAAAAATTGGTTTACAATTCTAGTGAGGAAGTAAAATTGAAGAAAATGCCCCCATGCAAAAAAAATTGGTTTTTGGGGATTTGAATGAACATTTGGTTCCAGTACCCATTAAATGTTGGGTCCCACATTTATCAGGAAAAAAAGCAAAGGATAGGTTTGTGGAAAGGGGGTTCGCTCGAACCCTAGTTTGAGTGAATGTCCAAGGGGGTTTTCTCAAACCTTGGTTTGAGAAAACATCCAAGGGGGGTTCACTCGAACCCCCATTTTCCCTCCTTCTCCCCCTCTGGCACCAAAAAAACTCCAAATTTTTTCCCTTCGAAGCTCGAGTTGATGATGAAAATGGAAGAGACTTCACAAACCCAACTGGATGATGGTAGTCCTCAGAACGAGCTATCCAACTAATATAATTTTAATATGTTTTGGTTTTATTATGTATTTGTTTTATTAGTTTTATTAAACATAGGTTTTTCACTGAAAATCAAGCTCTCCATTTTGCACATGTGGAAAAATAGAAGATTATCAAAAAAAGATTGAAAAATATTAGTGCACTATATATTGATGTCCTTAATCCAACAAAAACAAAATTGAATTTTGATACATACAAAAAAAGTTATGTTGTATACAGTCTGCCTATGTCTGAATTATAATTAGTTTGACTTTGAAACTTGATTAAGGAAAAAATATTCAATAAAACACTATGAAACCAATTGGGAGTACTAGATATCATAGTTACAAATCTAAATTCAAAAAAATTAAAATTTTATCCTTCATGGAAAAAATGTTATGCTGTATACAATGAGCATCACTCCTTAAAAATGGTGTTTACTGAAAAAAAACTAGTTTTCAAAGGAGATGGAAAAAGAAGTGCAATTTGATTCTAAAATTTTTGAAAAATATATTTAGAATCTATAGAAAAAATTTCACAAATCACTAGTTTGCATCATCTTCAAATTCCTCATAGTTTAGCCGCTATAGGTGCCAGAAAGTGAAGATTTAGTTAGAAAAAATTAGTTCAGTGTCCAGTTTGGCCAAAAATTGTAAACCAATATTGTGTGATCACCCGTGGTGTTCTCACTTTCATAGGCATGGACATAGAAAAGAGTTGTGTTGGTTTCTTCATCCTTGTAGTATCTACGGATTGAATAATCATTCTAAGAAATTGTGTTGGAAGAAAAAATGAAAGAAACAACCACTACAAGATAGTATACATATGAATTGTAGATGGATTGGTGTATAGATAATTGGAAAAAGGTCACAAGTATGTTCAAAATATTGAACAAGCATTTAATTCACATATAAAAAAAATAGCAATATTGCAACTTAACAAATATCATCCTAGAAACCATGTAATTTAATCTATGATTTTTTACTACTATAAAGGCTACTTGAATTATATCCATGTAGTGGTGTGAGATTGGACCATTCATATATGTGAGATTTGAAGTTGGAGAACTCATATATGCACAATAAGTATCATTGATCAAAAAAATCATTGTTGAATGTTTGTAATATTGATCCCAAAGATCATTGTTAAACCTAAAAAGTTGTAGTGTTGATCACAAAGATCATTGCTAAATGGTTGTAATATTGATTGCAAGTATTATTATTGAACCTAAAAGTTGTATTGTTGTTGCAAATATCATTGTTAAATGGTTGTAATGTTGATTTCAAAGATCATTGTTGAACCTAAAAATTTATATAGTATGTTGAATGAACAAGACAACTAAGAGGGGGGATGAATCAGTTGTATCTTAAAACTTCAAATCCCTTATTAACATTCAAATCCACATTCATTCATTAAAAACCTTAAATCTGTTATGATAAATTAGCATGAAAATAAAATAACAGAAACTGAAACAACTTAACACCATACACAAGGAACACTAGATTTACATGGAAAACTCAAAAAGGAAAAAACCACAGTGAGGATTAGCTAACATTATAAGTAATATCAACACCAAATACAATAGGGCTCACTGCTTAAAGAATAAAGGCTCACTACCAAAAGAGAAAAGAAGATAGAAGAAATGTTACATAGAGAAGAGCATCTCGATGTAATAGAGAATCCACCACAATGGCATCAATAAATTTGTAGTCTAATTGAAAGATTGTATCCACCTTCTACTCACTACATCCAATAAACTAACACATGGAATCTCACACTGCATTACTTAATCTCACACTCTAACACATTGAACTTCACATCATTTGCATCTCACACATCTATCTTAACATCCTTCAACAACTCAACTCATACTTAATTGTGACCCAAATCAACAACACCACACTACAACATGCTTCTACAAGTAATAATTATCCATGGAATGTAGTGTAAACACCAGGTCAATCATTACCCATGCAAACACCATTAAAATTTTAAGTACACACTTCCTTTGATCTCACCATAACTCGCTAATAAGAAATGTCACCTAAAAACACTCTAGAACATTACACCCTAAAATCAACAAACTCCTTTGCAACAACTTTCAATTGAAGAACGTACACACTAGTACATTCAAACAACTTTTCCATACACTATAACTTAGAAAACCATCTTTCAAAGCACCAAACCTCAAACCCTCTTGAGTGAGGTTAACTACCAACACCATCAACACACCTTTAGGTTCACAAGACCTAAAACCATTTTGCAGAGAAATGTGAAGCAAAGACATTTCTCCCAAACACCCCTACAATACACAATCACACATTGGTGAACACAACTTCTTTTGTACAACAATCTAGCACACCAACTCTTGAATATAACACCTCTAAACTATTCTCACTGACATATTTGGATTTCATAGGAAGATCTTCAACCTAGAAGAAATGTAAAGCAAAACTAGAATAAAACTCTGCAACCTAGAGCACCACTACAACACACTATTTCCTCTTTTTATAAAATTTTCTCAAAATCACTTGGAAACCAAGCACCAGAGACACATCCTCATCAGCTTCAGTACATCCTCAACCATAGAAAAAATCTTATCAAAGCAACACTAGTGGTTGACATCAATAGCCTTACTAATCATGCTTGACAACTTAATGCAACTAATCAAAGCATGGATAACATCAACTGCTCATATTCTTGCAACAATCTCACTCAACTACAGACATCAATGACAACACCAACTACTCATACTTGTAGCAATCTCCCCCTTTTTCATGTATGGTAGCACATGATGTGAAAAACCATCAAAGACACAATGACTCTGAATACAAACACACTGCAACTCTTCATATTACTTCTCCCCATGAATAACTTATATTTTACACATTGATTTGTATCCCAAGGAAGAAATTCATCCCCCCAAACATAGACATCTTAAACTCTTTTTGCATCTCTTCTAAAAACTTCTTACACCTAACTTCATTGCCTCTAAAAATTATATCAAAATACACAACTACAATCAATATTTTATTTGCTTCGACTTTAAAGTAGAGATTAATATCTATAATACCTTTATTGAATCCTTGTTGTATCAAATACTTATCCAACCTTAAATACCAAGATCTAGGAGCTTTCTCCAATCCTTATAATGCCTTATTTAATCTACATACCATATTTGGTTTATCTGATGATTGAAATCCTTCTGGTTGTTCCATGTATACTTCTTCCAATTCTCCATTCAAGAAAGTAGACTTCACATTCATTTGATAAACTTTGAAATTCTTGTGTGTTGTAAAAGCTAAAAACATTCTGATAGCTTCCATTCTTTCCACCGAAGAAAATGTCTCTTCAAAATCCATTCCTTCAACTTGTGAGTAGCCCTTAAACACAAGCCTTGCTTTGTCCCTTACCACTTCTCCATTCTCATTTAGTTTGTTTCTAAGCACCCACTTGGATCCAATTATGTTCTTGTTTGAAGGTCTTGGGACAAGTTCCCAAGACTGATTTTTCTTAATCTTCGGTAGTTCTTCTACCATAGATTTCATCCAATGTTCATCTTTGCATGCCTCAATTGCTGCTTTAGGTTCAAATTTAAAAAGTAAACAAAAATTTACCCCTTATTCAGTAGCTTTCCTTCTTGTTAATACACCTTTTCTTTTGTCTCCAATGATCTTTTCTTCAAAATGATTTCTCTGCACATACTTAGGGGTTCTAGGGGTCTTTTTAAGAGCTTCTTCCTCTTCAATTTGCACTTCCTTTTCCTTAACCTTTTTGTTTTCTCTACAATCAAGATCATCTAATTCATATCCATCTATCACCACTGAGTTCTAAAAATCTTCATCAACCTTGACACTTGCAATTTCAACAATCTTTCTGAGTCTCTTGTTGTTGCATTGGTAGGATTTTCTTTTAGTAGAGTATCTAAGGAAGATTCCTTCATCAGACCTTGCATAAAACTTTCCCAAGTTTTCTTCATCTCTTTTGATATAGCATTTTCTTGCAAACACCCTGAAATATTTGACAGTAGATATCCTTCCCTACCACAACTCATAGGGAGTCTTTATGCTATTTTATTTTTCTTGAACTTTGCTAAGTATGTAAACAATAGTATTAATTGCTTCACTCCAGTAGACTTTTGGTTGGTTAGATTCTTTCATCATAGTCCTTGCAGCTTCTTGAATAGTCTTATTTTTCCTTTGAACAACTCGATTTTGCTGAGGAATTCTAGGGGTAGACAAGTGTGTCTTTATGCCATGGTTTTCACAAAATATATTAAATTCACTGGAGGTGAACTCTCCACCTTTTTCAAACCTCAAACACTTGATATTCATATCCATTTTATTCTTAACCATAAATTTAAATGCTTTGAATCTATCTAGGGCTTCATATTATTCTTTAAGAAAATTAATCCATGTAATTCTAGAATAATTATCAATAAAAAGAATGAAGTACCTATCACCTTGAAGAATTCTTATTCTTGTGGGACCACAAAGATCTACATGAACCAATTCCAACAATCAGGTAGAATAATGTTACTTTTGAAACTTTTTCTTGTTTTCTTTCCACTCTAACAATCCTTGCAGACAACATTGATAGGCTTTGTAATCTTTGGAAAATATCTCACTGCTTCGAGTGAACTGATTCTTATCAAACTATCAAAATTAATGTGACACATCCCTTTGTGCCATAGCCAAATTTCATTAATCTAAGTCATAAAGTAGTGACCATCAACACCCTTGAGTTGATAAACATTTCCATTTGTCCTTCTTCCAAAAACTATCATAGTTCCAAACCCTTTTTTGATCTCACATCTATCATCCTGAAGTATAATATTGTATCCTTTGCTATATATTTGTCCAAAACTCAAGAGGTTATTCCTTAGACCCTTAACATAGCAAACATCTTTAGTATTATTCTTGCAATCAAAACTGATTGAACCTATTCCACATATCTTAGTACCTGAATCATCACCAAATCTAACAATTCCTCCATCATACTTTTCAAGTTTAAAAAAATTACTCTTGTCTCTAGTTATATGGTTAGAAAATCCACTATCAATGATCCAATAGTTCTTATCTAGACTAGCATGAAAATAAAAAATCAAGGTATCTTCAATATTATCCTTTAACTCTAGAGGGAATTCCTTCACACATCTTTTAGAGTTAGTAGAGACAAATTCATATTTTAATTCCATGAACAAGCATTCATCATCATCATCATCATCTCCATGATCAAATTCATCATCAGAAATACTTACATCTTCTCTAACATAAAAGCATTTGAAAGGTAACTTGTCTTTGTACTTACCAGTACCCCTTCTCATTCTTCTCACAAAGTTAGCCTCCACATCATCAATATTCCATTGATCTATTTCTTCAATCTTCTATGATTTTGCAGCCTTAAAAGTAGACTCAACTTTTGTACCATTATTAGTACCAAATTCCCTCATTTCAAATGTAGTTAAAGAGCCATACAATTTATCTCTAGTATAATGATCTAGATTTTGAGATTCCTCAATAGCAACAACTTTATGACTGTAAGCCTTAGGAAGGGTTCTAAGAATTTTCTTTACCACTTTTGGTTCTTTGACTTTTCCACCAAGACCTCTGATGGAGTTGACCAGTTCATCTACCCTTTGTATATAGCTTGTAATGTTTTTATCTTTATATATTCACAAGTTCTTAATTGTGATCTTTAAATTTTGCATCTTAGCTTGTTTGACCATATCATCTCCTTCATAAATAACTTCCAAATTTTCCCAAATTGCTTTACCAGTTTTCAAATTCATAACTTTCATTAATTTAGAGTTTGTAAAACTACTCAAGAGATCATACCTTGTTTTACTATTGGTTTGATAGGCTTTAAGTTCAAAGTCAGTGCTTAGACCATTTGTAGGCATATTATATCCATCCTTAACTGATTTCCAGACATCATATCCCAGATTCTCTAGAAATCCTTCCATCCTTGTTTTCCAGAATGCATAGTTTGTTCCATCAAATATAGGGATCTCCTTCTTGTGTGCCATCCCAGATCTACCTTAAGTGGTTAAGCTTTCTTCCAAGGAACCTTGCTCTAATGCTAAATGTTGAAATCACAAGATAAATGAGAGGGGGGTGAATCAGTTGTACCTTAAAACTTCAAAACCCTTATTAACATTCAAATCCACATTCATTCATTAAAACCTTTAAATCTGTTATTATAAACTAGCATGAAAAGAAAATAAGATAAAGTGAAACAACTTAACACTATACACAAGAGAACAATAGATTTATTTGGAAAAGCCAAGAAGGGAAAAACCACAGTGAGGATTAGCTCACATTATAAGTAATATCAACACCAAATACAATAGGGCTCACTATTAGAGGGCTCACTACCCAAAGAAGAAAGGCTCACTGCTAAAAGGCTCACTGTCAGAAGAGAAAAGAAGATAGAGAGGAAATCCTACATAGAGAAGAGCATCTCAATGCAACAGAGAATCCACCATAATTACATCAACACCTTCGCAGACTAATTGAAAGATTGTAGCCACCTTCAGTGAACTACATCCAATAAACTAACACATGAATGCTCACACTACTTATTTTTTCACACTAACAAACTACACTTCACATCATTCGTATCTCAGGCATCTATCTTAAAATCTTTCAAAATCTCAACTCATACATATACCATCTTCGACCTTGAAACCTTCTCGAAGGTCAGCTATGCACCTCAAACACGTAAATTCAAATTTGGTTGGTTCCAAAACACTTTTGTGGTGGATAGAAGTGAAATAGGACCACATCAAACCATAATTGGGACCCAAATCAATAACACCACACTACAACATGCTTCTACAAGTAATAATTGTCCATGAAATGTAGTGTAAACACTAGGTCGGTCGTTACCTATGCAAACACAATTAAACTTTTAAGTACATGCTTCCTTTGGTATCACCATAACTCTTGGACAACAAATGTCACTTGAAAACAATCTAGAACATTCCAAAAAAACCTTAAAATCAAACAAACTCCTTCACAACAACTTTCACCTAAAGAATGTACACACTCAGTACATCCAAAAAACTCTACCATACACTGTAACTTAGAAAACCATCTTCCAAAACACAAAACCTCAAACCCTCTTGACTGAGGTAAACTACCAACACCATCAACACACCTTTAGATTCACAAGACCTAAACCATTCTATAGAGAAATGAAAAGAAAAGATATTTCTCCTAGACACCTCTACAATACACAGTCGTACACTAGTGAACACAACTTCTTTTGTACAATGATCCAACACACCAACTCTTGAATATAACACCTCTAAAATATTCTCACCAACATATCTAAATCGCATAGGAAAATCTTCAATCTAGGAGAAATGCGAAGAAAAACTAGTATACAACTCTATCACCCAAAACACCATTACAACACACAGTTTCCTCTTTTTATCAAATTTTCTCAAAAGCACTTGGAAACCAAGCACCAGGGACATATTCTCATCATTTTTAGTACTTCCTCAACCATAGACAAAAGCTTATCAAAGAAACACTAGAGGTTGACACCAATAGCTTTATTAATGACAACATAATGCAACTAATCAAAACATGGATAACATCAACTGCTCATATTCTTACAACAATATCACTAAACTACATACATCAATGACAACATAGACTTGTTGCATCAATAACAACACCAACTGCTCATACTTGTAACATAGTATTGATCGTAAAGACCATTGTTAAATAGTTTTCTAGGATTGATTACAAAGATCATTGCTAAATTGTGAAGGATTTGATCACAATGATCATTGTTGAAATTGATTGAAAAGGTCATTAAAGGTTTTGGTTCTAAATATCATTGTTGAAATTGATCGTGTAAAGATTGTTACTGAATCTATGAATGTTTTGATCACAAAATTTGTTGTTTAAATTGATCGTAGAGATCACTACTAAATCTGTGAAGGTTTTGATTATAAAGATCATTTTTTAAAAATTGGTCGTAGAGATCATTGCTAAATTTGTGAAGGTTTTGATCACAAGGATCATTATTGAAATTGATTGGAAAGAGTGTTGTTGAATATGTGAAGGATTTTGATCACAAAGACCATTGAGAATGATTCACTTTCTTTATTGATAAACTCTGGAGAATGTCTTAATGCTTTCAAGAAGGAATTGGTGATAAATATTATTCATTTGTAGATGGGTAGCTACTAAAGTTATTTTTATAGGTGGCCCCCATCATCTAGTTAAGTTATTTTTATGGAAGGGTGTTAAAAATATAAATTATATTTTGAAACATCCAACATAATTGTTATCTAAAGTTGTGTCTCATGCAAGAGACGCATCTCTCCAAACATCTATTTAAAAAAATTTGGATCTATGAAGTCGATAGAATACAAAAATTAAATTATGCTCTCCAATTTTAACAGAAACATGGTAGCATATATTCCTAAACATTTTCTGACTACCTTTCCATGTTTATTGTAATTAATCATGTGATAATTTCTATAAAACAACACACAACCTTTCTTTTTTCAGCAATGGAGTAAATCTTAGTCTTTTTCTAGCTAGGGGAGAGAGGCTAGTAGTTGTGCAGGCTAACTTTGTCAGCATGTAGCGATTGACTAGAATATCTTTCAATTTTTTTTGAAATGTTGACTAACCTCTTATCTATCTATAGCTAAGGTTTGGAGGTGTGACTCATCATGCAACTTGCTACATCAACACATCTATTGAGTAGTTAAACAAAAAAATATCATTTGTTGCTTGCATAATATCATATTTTTATTTACAATAAAATTAATATGCAACCTAAATGGACCAAATACCTATTGGTAACCATAAATCTTTGATATCTCTAGCTTTTATATTCAACACATATGGACCAATAGTTGAACACAAAAAAACTATTTGTTGTTATAAAAACAACACATAATTATTTAAAATACAATTTATATCAAACAAAAATGGACCAATAGTTGAACAGTGAAACTTTTTGAAAATCTTTCACATTTAATGGGAAAATAGATGGTATTTATTGTGCTCACCTTTTTATATTTGTGATAGGACAAACTATTAATATAAAATACTCCAATGATTGTACATTGCTACCACAATAGTTTTACACATAAGAAAAATTATTTTTCACTATGATAGCAATACTTGTTTAAATAAGTGTCATATTTTATTAAATGAGCATTTTATTTTTCAAATGACACACTTATAGTTGATAGTTATTATATTTTATTTGAGACAAAAAAATACTTATTTCACTTCCTCATGACTATATTTATGTTTTTTTTATATAACATCTAGAGGTTCTCATGTGTTCAAATATGGGTCCACTTTTGATCAACATTTGGTTATTTTTTTATTTACATTTGGACTATTTATTTACAATATGTAGTACAAATATGTCGTAAGATTGAGTATTATAATCACAATTGACTACACAACTATTGGACCCTACACAACTATTAACCCCTCTCCCTTACCCTTTCATGTTCATTGGAATTAACCATAGGATAATTTCTATAAAATGAAAATTAACCTTTCCTTTTTCAGCAAGAAACTAAATCTTATAGTCTTTCTATATTTGGCTGTAGTTTGTTGCTTTTATAGTATTTCTTTATTTTGTTGTAATTTCCTACTTTTAATAGGGTATTAAAATACCATGGAAGGACAGATACACAAAAAAAAAAGGCACATTCTTTGTGATGCAGTGACATGGGTTCCAAAACTTTCAAATAATCTCAACTTGACTAGACTCAACCAATTCTTGCTTGCTCTTATAGCTTGGACTCATCCTCCCTTCACAAAACACTTGGTTCAAGACACCCAAACTGAGATCAAGGCATAAAAACCTCTTGTTTAATCCTCAAACCATCTTACACAACATAAAAATTATTTACTCAAACCCTATCACCAACTTAAATATCTTGAACATAAGAATTCCCAAAGTAGACTGTCCTAACCAACCTAATTAGGCTACTTGTGATCATTCAATCTTACTTGACATGCAAAAATAAAGGGCTCTCTTGAAATCTCAACTTGGTTAAATGGCATGTAAGACTCCTCAATTGAACACTCTTCAAATTATTTTATGTCCTTTCAAGATAGAAGATCCCCAACTATGCAAATACTGTCCTAACTAGGATTGTCCCAAATCTGCCTTAACATGATAGTCATCAAGCAATGGACTAAAAGATTTTAATTTCACCAAACCCTATTATAAAAGGGATCAAAATACACCTATGCAACCTTTTAAAACAATATTACCCAAGAATGACTCACACTCTATAGTCAAACTCTTGAAAACTCCACTATACAAGTTATGATTTCCATATTTTTTCACAATTTACAAACCTAGGGCATCATTAAATCTGCCCAAAACCTCAGTCTCAGGCTTTGTAACTTTGTAATATAAAATGATATGTAAAAATTTTCCTTTACACCAAAACCTATTATTTTCCACCAGCCAAAATGAGAGAAACACAATTTTCTTTACCACTGTTTACCCTAGATCATGGTTTTAACCCGCTTGAGACAAATTGCTTATAACTTTCACTAGACTGAATGGATTTTAATGAAACCAAATTCAAATAAAATTAGATTCATAGGGATTTGACTTAAAATTGATGAGGAGTGGGTTTAAGCATAGCACATGGACATACAGTGGCCTGAAATTAAAGAAAATGGTAGAAATTGACAGAAAACATAGTATTTCATTGAATTTCTCACTCCTACATCATCTCCCTTCCTTCCTCGAAGTTTGAGAGGATTCAAAATACCTTTATAAATCAAAACCAATGAATTAAACTGACTTTATAATTACTTGACTCTTGACATTCCACCATTTGGCATTTTTTGTATTTTTACAATATTGCTATGACAACATTTTGTCAATTTTTGCAACTTTTACATTATATGCCCAATGAATCCAAAATGACTATCTAGGACCTATTTCAATATTAATGGCCATTTAGACCTTATTACGTCATGATATCATTAATACTAAATCAAAAACCTAAAATTTCCTCATGGAGGCATGTTCTTGCTAGGGTGCTCCTACACCATACTCCCGGCTAAATGAAAACTCCAAGTCCTCTTGGATTGAATGTAGTAACAAGCCTTCATAATTAAATGCTCCTCCTTGTAGTATTCTATTCCTTACTCCTTGAAACAACTTTCATCTTCACCTTTGGCTTTAGTTGGTCTATGCCAACTTGTCTCAACTTTGTCTTACCCCTTGGAATCTACTCCTTCATGGTCTGATGTGTCACAATCTCCCTTTTTCCTTATTCTATTTGTTGCATCTTGACCTTTAGTTTTTTCCCTATCCAAATTATTATCACAACAACGAAGTGATAAATTTTCTCTACCACAATACAACCATGTTTCTTTAACTCATTTTAAATCTTCAAGATAAATTCATCCTTGATCTTCTCTGAATCACACTTTGACACCAACTCGATATCATTTCCATCTAAGATCAAATCCTTTACCTCTGCTTCACCTTCACCTTCATGCTTGGGAATGGCTGCAATTTCTTTGTCTTCTTCATCCACCTTCATGAATTCTTCTTCCACATCTTCAAATTCTTCTTCTTCCTCTATTATCTTCATTTATTTCCTCCATTGAACTATCTTTTGAATGGGCCATACAACTTTCTTCTCCATTGTCAAGTACTAACTTTGTGCTTGTCTAAGCAACTACTCCATCTCCATTTGGAACTCCAATTCTATTCTTTATATAGCTTGTGTCAATTCTGCTATCTCTTTCTCTATTTGCCTCATCTTTCCCTCTTTCCTCTTCCTCTCTTTTTCCTCTCTTTTTCTTTCTTGTTTCCTCCCCTCTACCTGTAACAAATCCATCCTTCTCTTTAATCAAGAAATTCTCTCATTTCTTGCTCTTGACTTCTTTGCCTCACCTAGGTCTCTTCTCTTTTCCTCTACCTAGTCTATATTGGCAATCATGTTCTCTCTTCAACCTACACAAAAAAAAACACACAAACACCAAA
>VDFB02176469.1:0-16965 GCA_007258455.2 Sequoia sempervirens
TCCTTGAGACCACCCAGAATAAGTCATTCAATTTTTCCTCATAATTGTATCCACCCTTAAGGATAGATTTTGGAATTGCTGAATATAATCCTTAACTAATCTTGTTTGTTGAAGTTTAGCTAGCTGGCTGAAGAAGTTGTCTATGACGCTATTGCTATATTGTGCTTGGAGTTCCTCTGTAAAAATTGACCATGAGACGGTGAGCCCCTTTTTACCTTGGTGAGTGCAAAGCCAACAATACCAAATGAATTGATCTGGTTCTAAATATAAGGAAGCCATTGTGACCTTTTGTCCATTTGGGATTTGGTGTACTTCAAAAAAATTCTCCATTTGGTTTATCCATGTTAGAGGATCCTTACCATTGAACTTGTGCATATCCACCTTTGGAAATAAATTCCTAGATCCCATAGGAGTACTAAAGCTTGTGTCGGTAGTAGCTGACCTAGAATTTTCACCTTGGCCACTTGAGAACTCCTTTCTTGATTCAGCCATGTAGGTGCTTAACATGTTTACATTATGTCGATGCTTTCTCCTCTTAAGGTCACATATCCATCTTAATTGGGAAATGCTCTTTATGTATTGATTTCCTCATTATAGGTAATATCCTTGATTGTTTCACCATGCCTCGAGGAGTTTTCCACTGGAGTGACAACATTCTTTTTACCTTGTTGCAAGCCCGTCATGATGGAAACCATAATGTTGAAATAAATAGCACAAATGAAACTTAAATTATCTCAGGATTTTCTGTAATCTCACTTTAGAATGTCTTCCAAAAGCCAATAAAAATCAATTGGATTTAGTTTTTAAACATTATTTTATGTTATAATTTATGTTTTTGATGCAGCTATATGATAACAGTCATTCCAATTTGGGGAAAGGGTAATTTGAAGAAAATGAAATGAAATGAAATTTCGACAGGGAGTTATGAAGGCATTTTTCTTCCTATAGCTTTCAATTTTCATGAGAAGTTGAAAGGGAGTTGGAGAAAGATTGATCATCCAATGGAGGTTTTTGTTCTTGTATGTTGTAGGTATCAAGAGCTATTTACAACAGAAAATAGATTGGAAGTTCATGGTTAGAACTTGTTGAATGTTGTGTTTGTTTGTTACAAGTTGCATAATTGAAGATTGTGAGACATAATTCTACTTGTAGAAGGGAGAAAATACATGAATTTGGCTCCCAATTTTGAGGGTTTGGAAAGTTTTTTATTGTAGTTTGAAGTGGTTGATGACAAAAAATAGAGTGCCAGGTATTTCAATGAGAAGTTACAGGAGTTGTAGGTGGAATGGAGGTGTTGGAGAGTGCATAGATTTGTGGGATCTTGCATAGTTTTAGCATGAGAATTTTTTTCAATTTATTTCATTGGCTTATGTGATATTTGTATGGGGTTTCATTAATGTTTATCAGTCCTTTGTGATTGAAAGAAAATTTGTAATAATCTTTTTCTTTGAAGCATAGCATTGGTTGCAAGTTGCAAAACAAGACTGTGTTGGATTTTTTTCAATTTCTATGTTGTTTGAAGAATCAATTGTGAGAGAGTTTTAAGAGGGTTATTGCAGGTATTAAGTTGAAATATGTTTCTTTCCATTAGTCCTTTGTTAACTGAAAATATTTTTTAATCCTTTATTTTTACATTGCAATATCAAGTTTGCAAATACAAACCAAGTTTTCTTGTTTTATGAGCAATACTTCCAATTGCTTAATGTAATCCCTATGTGGATTTTAAAGAGGAATTGAACTAGTTTTTGAAGCATGTTGCAACATTCCCTATTCTATCATAGAACACCTTATACTTTTTGTCACTTTGATTTGCACTCTTTCCAAGTGCTTGACTCAACAATCTAGTGAAACATGGAAACACTATAGGGCTTATTGGTTTCCCATAGCTTGGAGTGAATCTATAGAGAGGGATAGTTCCCTTGGGACTTCAGCTAATTTAACCTATTCTACTAATGTATAATGAGGAAATGGGTAAATGAAACATGAAATGAAACCTAGCGATAATAAGTTGGTGCATCAAATTGATTTAAAAAACCTATACTGTTGAACTTGGACAGACAATATGATCAAATGAACAAGTTGTTTCATGCACAACTCAAGTTTTGGAATACTTATATATTAGTGTTTCGGAAGAAAGTTGGAAGTTTTATTATCATTTTTTAGACTATAGGAATCGGGTAACACAACCCCCTATAAATTGAAGTGTGCATGGTAAAATTTTTAATGTGAATGACAACGCTAGCATGACATGCCCTTCGGTATCACAGGGGTGGGGGAGAATAGACCTCATGACCAACCTCCTGAAAAAAGAAATATTTGGCCAACCAAGCTAGGGCCCCGCCCCAAATTGAATTTTTATTATTTCTTGAACCATAGATTTTTTGTGAATAAGGTTTATAGGCTACTCTTACACTCTTACGATTTTTGTCTCCAAGCTTGAAATAGGGTTGATTTGACTTGAAATGCTTTGTTGACTTATTGACCACCTTTTAACACCTAATTTCTTGATAAATATGCATACAAAAGTATCCAAACACACATACAAAAGGGGAAAACTGGTTAAGGGTTAGGTTATAGGGATTTTCCTTGGTCAAATCCCACTTTGGTAATCAAACACTTAATGAAGAGATGAAATGAAATGAACAAGGAGAGATGAATAAACAACATGCAAATGTCCAAAACTCACCACAACCTTGTTGAAGAAATTTGATGTGAATGGCTACTCCAAGATGCTTGATTGAATGATGCAAAGTGCTTGAATGGATGATTGAATTCTTTGATGAATTAGTGAATGAATAGGTGAATGGGGGTTGAAATATATGTAAAAACACTTATTTATACACTCTTGTGCCTTAGTAACCCAATAATACTTCATCACAGGCTGACATAAGGTAATTTTGACTAAAAACCCAACATAAAATTTGAAATATTTTAAATTTGGAGGCAAGAGGCACTCATTCGCCACCCATGGGAAATGGGTCCCACCTTGAACTTGAAAGTGGGTTTCAGGAATTAAGATACATTTAATGTTATTTGTTAGGTTTAGATTCAAAAATACACTTAATTAAGCCTTATAAGGGCATAAATGGGTCAAATAAAGCATAAGAAAGGTGTGAATAGTGAATTCAAGCCTAGAAAAGCATGAAATCTTGTTACAATACTTTACAACCCTTCAAAATAGGACTTGATAAGTGATGAAAATGTGATTTTTAGGTGAACTGTAATGAAAAGAGTCTAGAAAAGTGTGGAAATGTTTTATGACACTTCACAACACCTTCACAAGATGCCATAATTTGAATATAGAAGTTACTTTGCAACATTAAATCAAAGAAAAATTGACCAAGCATCATAAGAGAAAGGCCTAAAAGACCATGAAAATGTCAAAGGGTCATTTTTCTATAGTACATTCAGCCCCCAATTTATTGAGAGGATGAACTTGCTTCAAACTCACACTAAAGTAGCCATGCAAGAGGAGGGTGTAAATGCACTTATCTTATGAAGATGGAATAACAACAATCAAGGGGGATGATCAAGTCCCAAGGGTGAAGATCCCATGGAAAACTAAAAATAAGGGCAAAGGAACACACATGCGAAGAGAAGTGGGAATTGGATTAAGATCTAATCATCTGCCCAACTAGTTGTGGATTAGATCTAGGTTCTTTGTGAGAAAAAGAGAATGCATACTCACTTTTGGGTGACAACTCATGGTGGTCTGCTAGGTGAGAAGACCCAAAAGGTGAAATACATACACTAGTTGGTATGCACTCACAAACATATAGGTGGCTATGGGGAAGTTCATGTCATTGAATGGGATTCCCGCTCAACCATATCAAAGTTATACCTCTTGTTAACTTGAACAAGGAACCATAGAGAAAAAATTTTGGTTTGTGCTTCATCAGACAAGAGAAGGTTTCTATGCTTAGAACCCATGAACAATAAGGATAGTACCATAGTTATGGAAGTTGTGTAATGCAAGGTGGTAAAGATGCACAATGTGAAAATGCAGAAAAGTAAAATACCAAAAATGTTTGAACAAGTTTTATTAAGTTCATGTGAGGTCTATCACTTATGGAACATTATGTCTAATGTTTCCAAGAGAGGACCAATCAAAGAATAATATATACACAACTTAGGGGATGTAGTGCATCATATCAAACCACCAAGAGGAATGTAATATGCTAAGATAGATCACACTTATGAAAGACATCACACCCAATGTCATCCACAAAGTGACAAACACATTGTATGAAGTGGCAAGGTTGCACTAGGAACCAAGAATGCAAATGAATTATGCCAATGTATTCCCCCCACTTTAAAGGAATTTCTACACACCGTTCTAAGAGAAATTACTTTAAAGTAGAAAAGGAAAAATGAAAATAGAAAACAAGCCATGAGAGCCAACTTTGAAAGCCCCTATGCCAAGTCATATGTTTTCGAGTCATGTAAACGAAAAAGAAAATGGAGTTTCCCTTCAGAAAAGAACACACCAAACACATAAGGGATCTATGGATTTGGGGTTAGTATGTTCATTGCTTTAATGTTTTTATTAAAGAGCTTAGAATTCTCATCATTCCCCAAAGCATATAGAACTAGAAGAATGACACAAGGAGAGAAAAAACAAAATAAAAATAAATCAGTTTTGGGTCAACATGGAAGAGACATTGTGGTCTCTATGCTTTTCATTGTCCCCAAAAGGAAAAAAAACAAACAAAAAAGAAAATGAAAAGGTAAAAGAAAGAAAAAGCTTTTGGGTCAAGATGAAAGGGACATTTCTATCTCAATGCCTTACATCATACCTAAAAGGAAAAACACAAGAAAAGGACAAAGTAAAAAGGAAAAGGGACCATTTGGGTCAACATGGAAGAGACATTGGGAATCTCAACACTTTCCATCATCCACAAAAGGAAACACAAAACAAAAGTGGAAAAAAGAAAAAGGACCTTTTGGGTCAACATGAAGAAAACATTTCAGTCTCAATACCTTACATCATCCCCAAAAGGAAAACACATGAGAAAAGAAAAAAATACAAAGGATGACATACAGAAGAATAGAGGTAGAAATAGAGGAAGTGTGCAAAGAGATAATTAACATCAAACACACATTATGGGGGGAAATGATGCACACATAAAATCAAATAAAAGTAAAATAAAAAGGAAAATAAAATTTACGAGGCTAGTAATGCGAATGCAATTCAACCATCTAACAAGTCATCCACCTCCCAATCATGTTTAGTGTATTGCAAGGGTGGTTGACTATCCAAAGGATGAATTGCAAGTGACGAACTAGGAGATGTACTAGGTTCTTCACTTGGTTGAGAATATTTTTTCATTTAAGCTCATGGTAGATGAAAACAAAGAGTTTAGATCGTTATGCACTTCTTCATCTATTTTTTTGATCTCCTCGTCGTCATCATCTTCAAGATTGATTACGATAGGAGGATGAAGGGTTATTTCTAAAGAAGGATTATCAAAAGTTGTGGTTGTTGGATCAGATCATTTTGTTTTGAAGGTTGGATTTTACTATCTTGTGGCAAGTTAGGAGGAGGAGAGTGATCATTTATTGCTTCTATCAAAGGAGGAGGGTGGTTTTCTTTGTTTTCTTTCATTCGAGACTAAGAAGGAAATGACGATGCTTCCTATGCTCCCTAGCACCATGATTTCATTTTATTTTATTTTTAAGTTGATGTGTAAGAGTAGGTTGATCCATCATAGTTTCATTTTATTTCGGAGGGGGAAGAAAAAAAGAAACTGAACAAGATGAGTCAATCACTTTCTCTTTGGATTTATACACTTGTTTAATGTGAGGAGGCATGACAAGATTTGTTTCAGTTTCTCTTGGTCATTTAAATAGGGAAGGGGAAATGTTCATGGTAAGTTGCTCATGGGGTGGTGTTGTTTGTTCACTTTCAGACGAAGCATGGTTTCATCAAGAATAGGAGTAGCAACAATGGATGGGGATATGTTATGAAGAAATAATTTGGCTATTTTTCTAGCTTTGAACTTTTTATATGTTATGAAAAAGAAGTCCTTTTTAGGGTTGATGGGTTCCATAGGTTCAAGCCAAAAGGATTCTAAGGAAAAATTACCTTTGGAGGAAAATTGATTAAATCCACTATGTTGTATGGTAAATATTTCGTTTCCATGTGGAAACTTCAAACACTTGTGAACAACTGAACGGACCACTTTCATTGAGCGAAGCCAAGGATGGCCTAGTCACAAAAAAAATTGATTTGATTGTGGAATAATAGAAATGTTACATCCAAAGTTTTGGGTCCTATTTGTAAAGGGAGTACGATTGATCCAATCATAGGGCACAAAAAACTAGTATGCGTTTTAATCCATGTAGTTGGTTTGTCATAATCATCTTGATAGAGATCATGTAGTACTAAAAACTCTTGTGTGCACCAATAGAATTTGGCAAATAAATGACTATGTGACTAAAGATTTTAGTCATGACTAACACTAGTAGAATTTGACAAATAAATGACTAATTTGATCATCATAAGTGACTAATTTGGTCATCGGGTAAAATCACAACTAAATAAATGGTCAGACAAATAAAAATGACTAAATAAGTGACTAAATAAATGACTATTACTCCTCTATTCTTTTTTCTTTTGAATTTGATCATAATCCATAGAGCTTAAGCCCCCCTCATGGGACCCCTACCTAAGTAGGCCATTTGGCCACCTAGGTTGCTTGGTGCACCAAAAATACCTATTGCATGGAAGGCATTGCCTCTCGATGCAATCTTAAGGCCTTCATTGATTTTATAAAAAAAATTAAAATTTACATTCTTTAACTTTTATTACTCATTATGTTAATGAATCATTAATGTTTTTAACTATGATTTGAAGCCAGTTTGATTTTCCTGTTGTGTTAGCATGTCAAATGTATCAAAGAGCAATTGTGGTCAATTTCACTAATAAAATATGATTTAAACAATCCAATTGCATTTTGTGGGCTATCTTGCAGACACTTTCATTTCAAAAGGTCAAGTACAAAACTATAAATGACTAAATAAATGACTAATTTGATCATTGGATAAGAAAACACAACTAACTAAATAATTAGTCACACAAATAAAAATCAGACAATATGATATTAAAGTAGATAATTAAAAAATATATTTCGAATTGAGAGAGTGGGTGGTATTATAATACAATACAATAATAATATATTATATTACAATATAATATAATATGTTACAATATAATATAATATATTATATTATGATATTATATAATATATTATATTATAATATAATAGTTATATAATATGATATAGTTATAATATGATATATTATATAATATAATATATTACAATAAAAAAAAAACATTTTCTACAATAAATTTTTTATTTCCCTCTTCTTTTTCATTTTCCCTCCCTGAATATTCAACATGCATTTTGACATGCATTTTTCCTTTTTATGAAACTTCAAACAGGGGAGAGAATGGAAAGCACGCGGGTGTGAATTGTACGGTAAGTTCTTCAACAGCCTACAGTGTCATGGGACTCTTAGTCAAGTTGCTTACAAGTAAAATTCAAATTCATTCTCTGTGTTTTCCAAATTAGATTTATATGCATCTCCATTATAAATTTTTTATTGTGATATTTATCCTAATTGAACTTGACTGTAAGTTTCAGCTAACCTTAGCCATTCTTGTGTATGATTTGGTTTACTAATTCTGGGTGTCCAAGAAACTTTAGGCTGATCTTATTATTTTTATTTCTTGCCCTGTCTCCAAGAATTTGATGAAAGTTTTGTGAATCTGTGTTTAGTTGTGTGTTTTCTGGAGTTGTAGTCCTCCCAAATTTTTAAAAGTTCTGCATTGATTTAATGAATTCTAATCAAAATTTGGGATGAGGTGGTTAGACCTTTTGCTAGTAAAATCCTCATGGAGTGGACCATGAATCAGTTCTCCATTACCACCATGAAATTTACAAACATTTAGATTCCTGACACTATCCATAGGTTGTAAGAGGGCACGAACCTTGATAAATTTTCTTTCTCTTGAAAATAATTTTGAGCTGGTAAGACCTAAGCTCAAATGCTAACCTACATTTATTAGAATGCTCGAGTCCAAATCTAGGTTACAGAGGAAATTCTAGACTAGGGAGAGATGGACTAGTCAATTGAGGCCAAGCGATCTGGGTGATCCGGGTTTTGCATTCAATGTAGGAGGAATCATTACATTCCTGCAAATAGTAAACACATAATAGTCTTGTCTCTGTGTGCACAGAAAGAGCATTTGTAGATTCAAAAGCATGGTTGCTTGTGGGCAGATTTTAGGCTTTGATACAAAATTAAAGTTGCAGGCTCACTTAGAATAATCATATTGCTCATTACTTGGTAATTCTGTTAACTCTCAAAGTCTACCGCTTTTTAGAACGCCTAAACAACAAGAAAATAGACCAATAATGCTCATCAAAAGATTTACAAGGGATTTGAAAAGGTTTGAGAATAATTTTAGGATATTTTTAAAACATAAATATCACAAATGATCAACTTCTTATCTCACTACCCAAAAAACATAGAACATAGAGGCAAATGAGAGAAATTAATGTTTTGCAGCCAATATGGGTGTTTAGCTAATTGCATTCATCAAATAAGAAAACATAAGAAGAGAACTTGTCAGGCAATAGATCCTACTGAGTATGCATTTTGAAATGGCATCCACACAACTAGAGAAAACTAAATGAAAAAAATGGATCCTCTCATGTTTGAACAACCAAAGCAAAACATCCAGAACAAGGTAACTCAATAAACAATTTCCTCTATTAATTCAGATCTATTTCATCATGAAAAATTATGACTAACAACAACCACCAAAATCTAAGTTAGGAGACCCATAGGAAGATTAGTTTCAACTTTCTTCTTTCAATACTCTATTACTCTAAACAACTATAAATTTAAAAAGATCTTGGCTTTGAAATGCTCTTCTATGAGTAAAAGCTTAAATGAGATAGAATTACTGTAGGGCTCAGTGGAGATGGAGGATGGAAAGCCAAATTTTGAATGCATAAAGAAAGGTGTGGACAAAGACAAGGAAAAGGAGGTTGTAAGAACCTCTAAATTGAAGGAAGAGAATCAGAAGATGGATGAGCAGTCCAAAGACAAGGATAATATTGTTGGGATATCTTATGACAATAGGGATGAAGGTTATCAGGACTCTGAAGATAATGAGGATAATGACCATGAGTTGTTGCAGACAAGGAAGCCAAGGAACCATGCAAACATCAGGTGATTCTTAAGAAGTCAACCTTACAAAAAACCCCTCTCATTTTCTCCTTTGCTCTTAGTTCATTGCAGGCTAATACTTTGATGGACACTAGTACTAGAGATAAACCAACTTCAACACCCCAACCTACATTTGCTAACATTGTCATCACAAAAAGAATACCTACTTCTAGCCAAAATAGTACTACTCAGGATATAGAAGCCACTTGTTGACTCATGCCTGCTCAATAATCTTATGACAAGTTCAACACTACAAATTCAAAGACTCATCTGACCATGGATGTCAGTAACACTATCGACAAGCAACCCGTAGCCCCACAATCCTATGACATTCTTGTGTCTACCATACAATTTCAACCTAAGCCCACCATTTATCTAAGGTCCATTGTTGAGCCACCACCTGTTGTACAGCCCTTTGTGTGGTCGCCACCCCATCAATAGTCACTCTATCAAAAAGACTCGTGGTAGTATTAGTCAGTGTTGTCATAACCTATGGCAACAACAGTTTCATCACAGTCCATGACAGCAGTAGAGCCTATGGTGACAACAAAAGGGAGTAACATCATATAGTGTTAGCCTCTTCTTTAAGGGGGAAAGAAAGAGAATACTGGTAATTGGGATGATTTGCACAGGTCATGGGCATAGTTACACTTGAAGATGATCAATAAGATATAAAGTCTTGATATTTTAGAGTGCTAGTGTAAAGCAGCTATGTTTATGGAGAAAGTACATAATTTCTATATCGATGCTAGACACAAGAAAGAAGCAATTCAATGGCTATCTTAACAATACATAGTATCAACATGATGAGGTGCCCAAGGTATTTATGAGAGGTTACATTACAGAAGATCAAGCACATGATTATGTGATCCTGAGATTCATTCAGAAGATGACCTGAATCAATAAACATGCATGGTGCTTTATCATCATAGCCAAACAAAAAAAGAAGGAAAATATTGCCAAGTTGATGGGCTTAAATGAAGCACAAACAACCTGCATGCTTTAGAATTAAGCAGAGATGAGGTTATTGAGTTGAATATGGAGAAGGAAACTTTGAGCACATAAACAACATAGGTAAACAAACAATTGAGGACTAAAGGAAAAGTCAGAACATGTACAGAAACATTTGGAAGCACGGAATTAGTAACATGGTTCAATTTTGAATGAGTGCAAGTCCAAGGTCATAGCTATTCAAATGGAATTGGTGAAATTTCACAATGAGGTAAAATTGTTGGGGCAGGAAGCAAAATGGGAAGAACAGTAGGATTTGTTATAGAACAAAACTAAGAAGTGTAACTTGGATAAACAATATGCAGTTCAGTTGCTATTGAGTTGAATTAGTAGAAAGGTAGGCATTCAACAATCTCATCGTCCCTTATTGCTTATTCCCAAATACCTAGGGTGCGGATGGTAACTCTGAGTCTTTGACAACTTTACTAAATTTTTAATGTGTGGAAGTCCAAGGTCATAGCTATTCAAACAAAATTGGTGAAATTTCACAATAAGGTAAAATGGTTCGGACATAAAGCAAAATGGGAAGAACAGTAGGCAGAGTTAGAGAACAAAACTAAGAAATGTAATTTGGATAAACGATAATGTTAGATCAGTAGAAAGGAAAGCATTCAGTAAATCCATCATCCCTTACTGCTTATTCCCAATTTCCTAGGGTGTAGACAATACCTCTGACAACTTTATTATTGTTAACTATTAAGGAATGTGGGCTTTCATAGTGTTATATCATTTACATATTAACTTTTGTGGGATTCTTTACTATGTGGAGTGCTTTCATACTTAAGTGACCACCTGGATGACTATTTAGATAAGTAATCATTACCTATATATATATATAGTGCTAATAATCGCAAGAGAAGTGGACCCACAAGCACCTCTATGAATTTGTTACTAAAAGGGAGGAATGGTAAATGTAATCCACCACATAGGGAGAGCCTCTTTCTCCATTTACAAAAAAATTGGGTGAGGGTATACCTTGTAACTTATAAGCCTTACAGAAAGTAGGATAATGTATAGCCTCAATAATACAGACTGTTTTGGTGGTCTAGTTGTTGCTTCCTTGGAAAATATCAGTAACTAATGCAGATTTCAAGAATGACTGTGTGTAAGTTAACGGAAAACATATAGGCATTTCCAAAAGCTGTATTAGTAATGTTAACCTATGGAAGCCTAAAAGCTTAAATATCAAAAACCCCCAACTTTAGCTGCTTAAGTTTTTGGGTGCAGTTTTATTACTCTGTTGATTTTCAATTTTATGTCAGTTTCTATTTAGTTTTACTTAGAAGAATGAATGTTTATAGTCCAGTGGTTATGTTCCAACAATTATATGGCTACCCAATGGGAAGATTTCTTTATGATGCAAAGGCCGCTTAAAAACAAGCAAACATTTTTCAAATGATTCTGCTCTCTACAGTTTGTTTGAGTTTAGTGCATTGTTAGTTAAAATTTAATTGTATTGCAGATATTTAATGCATTAAATCCAATGCTAATATTTTATACACTAAATTATTGTTAATGGAAAATAGAGGACTGAGGTGCATTGAATTTCTACCAATTGTTTGTAATTTGGTTATTTCCTACCTCATGTTGTAGATTGAATTATATCTTGAATCCTTACCCACTTTTTCCTGATGAGCAGTTTAACAATTATTATGGATTGTGGAAACTTAAACTCTCTTATGGCATATATTTATGATAATTTAGCCGATAGGCTATATTATGCATGAGATTTCAGCCAGAAAGTTGTCTCACGCCGAAAATTTCTCTCACGCCAGTAAACTATTTTTCTATATCTGTATTCTGTCCTCTCTCACCGGTATACTGTTTAGGGTTGTTTTTGCTGCTGGCTCCCAGGTTCATGCTGGCAGCCTCAAAGTTACTCACTGCATGGAAATAGGCACATGGCTACACTCTCTCCTTTCACCACGCTAGAGCTTGCAGATGGAACATCCCTCACAACAAATGTAGAGCTTTTTGGCCTTAAACTACTTTCTCCATAACAAGAAAATAAAGCTTTTCACTCATTTTTTTCCAGAAGCTCTGGTTTTCAAAATATAACTTCCTTACTCTGAAGTATGGATTGCAGATTGTGATAGGATGCATTGGAGTGTACTCAATGCTTGCAAAATGGATGGACCTCCCACCGACCAAATCAACAACATTTCCATTAGGGTCATGGTCACTTCTAGGTCAAGGTAATTGCTTTTTAAACTTCAGATGTTTTCAAAACGTTCTAAATAGCACCCTTTTCAATTTGGATGCTCAAATGTAGCACCTTCTGATTCGTTCCTCTTTCCTATCCAAAATATAGCGTGCTTTTGGCATCGACTAAGTGGGTACATATTAATTTCTCTGCATCACACAATACAAATAGTGGACTATCCACCAATGGTTTACCTGTGAAATATCTTCATTTCTTGAGGGGACTGAATTATTCTCTCCTTAATGAAGATGGTTGCTATTGGCCATACTTCGCTTTAATGGGTTGTTTACTTTTAGTCAGTAAAAAATTTCATTTGAGTGCAATTGTGATATTCTTGCTTCTTTCGTTGTCTAGTGATTTGGGGATTGTTATTTCAACATGCAACCTAGGACATCCACATTGATTTCCCAGCATCTCCTATTGTTTAGAGGGCCAATCTAGACCTATACTCCATGTATTAGATGGAAGGGTTGTTAGAGTTTCTCGCCTGTCAGCCTTGGCAATGCAAACACATAAAATTATATTCCAGTAACACAAGATATTACATTATAATCACCAGTATTTGAGATGATGTTAGATTCCCATCAATTGAAAACATAAGTGCCACCTTGAATCTCTATAATAAACACACCAAATTGATGCGGCACAGTGTAGCGGAGTTGGCTTGGGCCGGGTTTGTTCCCCATTGGTCTCGGTTCGCTCCTGGCACCCGGTTAGGACTGGCTTTGCGGCTGTGTCCCCGCGGGGAACTAGTCTCGCCGCTGGGATATTGTTGTTAACAAAAAAAACACACCAAATTGACTATATTTTTAGCGAAATAATTATAGCATAAAATTATCGATCAACCCATTCAACAAGAAGAGCAGAGTCTAAGGAAGGCAAGATTTTAGTATAATATGTTTCAATAATTTTTGATCTGTCGATAATGGCTTTTTATGAAGCACTGGACATCACCATGTGGCTAAACATCAATATAGATAACTGGCTGCTTGAACTTGGTTGATGGTTGTGTGATTCCTATTTTTAGAACATTCGGAAGATAGTTTGCATGGATTATGGCTTTAATTTAGAAGGCTTTATAATGGTTACTTTGTATCTTTAGTTGAAGGGTAAGGTGCTCAAACCTAGTTTTTGGTTAGTCAAAAAACTTTATTCTCGGGCTGTGTAAATTCTTGTGTCTCCTTTTACTTGTGAGCATGTTGATTTTTCGTATAAAATGTGTCCATGTTTTAGAAGATTCCATTTCCAAATTAATGGATACTACATACCATGTGATTGTTGAATTGGTCAATTTGCTGCCTTTATTGTGCACAATGCAGAGTTGTTCTTTTTTATAATTTCCAAATTTCTTATTGTTTGTGAACTTGGACAGCTTGAAGTAGAAAAGCTTGAGAAAGTTTTGATATTGGTTGTACTATGTTTTTCCTAATTATCAGCTTAACAAGTTGAAGCCAAAGATAATTGGAAAGCAATGTGAATATGAAGTTTACAAGATATCAATACCACATTATAAAAAGTCTGCCCAACACCATAAATTCTTCAAAATATCTTTATCCATAAAGCTGCAAGCACAAACAGTTATATAATCACAAATAACAAAAAGAAAATACAAGCAACTAAATAACACAGCCAAAAACCACAACACTTATGTCGAATCACAAATAACAAAAAGCAAATAGAAGGTTTCTGGACAACAAACTCTTTAAGCGACATTTTTATGCCTTGGTTTTGAGATAGCTTATTTACTGTGGGGGGCTTTATTACTTTACAGCTTTTTAAAGTTTATTTGTTTTATGCAAACACTTTCCCTTTTTACAATCCTGTATTTTAGGTATGTATAATTTTCATACAATGTTGTATCATTTTACAATAATCATTTTTTATTTACAGTGTGAGTTTATTTGTGATAGACATCTTCACTTTAACATTATTTTTAACAAATCCGCTATATTAATATACACAGTTTAAATCAAAAAAATGCATTTACATCTAAATCTACTGCATTTTAGACTCAACACCCTTATTCATGAGCATAATTTTATATTTATATTTAAGACTGCTAATTTACTGCAGGGCTGCTCTACCACACTACTATTATTCTCTTTATTGCCTAAGTGGTATTGTTTATTTATAATTGCACCTCTGTCTCTCCATATATTTTAAAAAACTCATTTCATATTTTAGATCTCTGCGACAAATTTATGCCACAATTTTTACGTTTGAATTCTATGATTTCTAATTTGCTGCAAGTTACTTTATCACTTTATATTATTGCCTTTGTGATCCAAATTCTTGAGTTCATCCTCTCCATTTCCTAGGATATTTCCTGCCATCAGTTGCTAGAAAGAAGCACAAAGCGGTGAAAGCTGCAAAGACTGAGACTGAAGAAAAGAGTTTTCACAAAACATACTATGGTCATTACACATGAAATTTGCTTCTTAAACTGTCCAATATCATAGGATCTTTAATACATCTATGGTCATTAGACATTTATTATTTTCAAAAAGAGGGAGGCCTCTTCAAAAAGGAATATCACATAGACTAGAGATGAAGTGCTCATCTTATGATTACTTAGATACCCTTACTGGATCTTAAATTTTCAAAGCTCAATGATGTCATGGACATTAAAATGGTTGTACTTTTAACTTTGTAAGAATGTAGTGAATTTCACCTGGTAGATTGCGTCTCTTACAACATTAGAGTGAGTCTACTCCCAATGTGTTGATGACAGGTGGAAGTCCACAAGGATGCATACAATGCGAATTAGCTTTGTACTGATGTTCAAGCGAATCTATAAATTTGTGGCACAAGGTAGTATTTGACAATTACATTAATTGGAAATACAATCATATTAGGAAAATTCACAAAACATGCTTGTATTGAACAAGCGATACCTGCATGTTAGCAGTGGACGTATCAATTGCAAGTGGTTACACCTAAAATGAAACTGGTTCCATTCTATAGAGAAATTAAAGACTCTCAAACTAGTAATACCCATTTGGATTCCAGGTTTGCTATCTACTCTCTATTTCTGAAGCCATTCTCACGATTCCATGTAATATAAAGAGCTAGGCATCTACATATGTGAGCAATTAACACACTGTGAAGCATGTTTGCAAGTGTTCTCTAAAAATTTGAAACTGGTTCCATGAATAGAGAAATTAAATATTCTCAAGCTAGCAATTTTTGTTTGGATTCCAGGTTTTACACCTTGCTCACTTTTGTTGAAGTTTGTTATTATTTCATTTAATTATAGAGCTAAGCATCTAGTAATTTCAACTTTTTTTAATTTTTACTGAGTCTGGTGAACATTGATTATAAAAAAGTTTAATTGTAAAATCAAAATTTAAAATTAAAACTTACCAAACTCAATTGTAAGTATTAATAATATATTTATTTCATTATTTAGTTTATTTGACATTGGTTGCAGGAGGAAGAATTGGAGTCCATAATTTGAGCAGTTTAAAAGTGGTTCATATCCAATGCCCTCCTCAAACGGTACAAATTTAGCTGTAAATGTGTGTGGACAACTATTTGGGCATGGTCATCGTGAAGCACCAAAATTTGGAATGTGAATATTGAAGCACAAATAGATACTCTGAGTAAATTTAATAATTTTTGTTCAGCGAATATCCCAAGTGTTAGAATTGGTGCAGTTAAGATAATGTTAGTTGCAAAAGAGATTTAAGATGTATTGGCCATGGTCTATTATAGTGTGGTACTATGTGAAATGGAATTCACTCCAGGCTGTATATTGCAGAACATGACCAAATTAAGGAAGTGTTGTCCAACAAATTTGGTTATTATTACAATATTACCCAAGGCCTATTTTATTGGCTTTGTTGGCTAAATGATTGGTTTTTGTAAACGAACTGAACTAGGTTATGCACAAAAAAATTGTGAGCCCTGCCTTCAATGTTGACAAACTCAATGGTTTGAAATAGTCTTCAATCTTCACACAAATTAAGAGAGGCTTTAAGAGGTAACTTGTATTCTCTAGGAGATAAGATGTGAAGGTATTCAAAAATCTCTTATCAAATATAATGATGCTTCCCATGACAGGCCATGGTGAAGAGAATGGCTTCCTGCAGTTCATCCATGCTTGAGAGATGACAAGAGATGGTGACTCGGGAAGACTTTTATGCTAAATAAATTGATGTTAATGCGAGTTTAGATAATTGACAGTAGACATCATATCTATACAACATTTGGGAGAAATTTTAGTGAAGGCAAAGAAGTATATAAATTGCAAACAGAATTACAAAGAATGACAAACATAATTACAAAGAAGTATGTGCAGTAGTTTGAACGCCGAAGTCTTTTCAAAACTATTTTTTTTGTTGCAGAAACAATAATCTCCATTATCTAGAAAAATGGGAAATTTGGGAGGTTGGTTCAGTTATTGTTGTTCTTTTATAACAATTCCAGTAATTAGGTGACTCAGTCAGTTGATGTTCCTTTGATGAATGACATGATGTATAATGATCTATCATCATTTCAGGAAATGGATT
>VDFB02176470.1:0-14661 GCA_007258455.2 Sequoia sempervirens
CTTGCACGAAATTCCTTAGTTGATATTTCATGTGATTTTGTTGGTAATCACAGGGCAGACTTACATAACAAGATGCAAAGTGGATCTTAAATTTTGAAGTTTCTCATATGGGAGTTAAGGTGCACTTTGTTGTAGGTTCAAACAACAATCTAAAATTTTAGTATTTTCCTTAAGTTTTGGCTTTAAAATGTGCAATAAACCTTAGCATGGGTTGTTTCTAAAAAAAGAGGAAAAGGGAGCAGGGAAAAGGGAAGGTTCTTGGATCTGTAACTAACTATGAAATTTGTGCTATCTTCTAAGATATGCAAATATTTAACCATTCATCCACCACATACATGCATGAATAAAGATAAAAATTTAGAGCAGGTTCAGGTTTCAGCCCAGACTAACTTTACAAGACCATTTACCAGCAGTAAATAGAAAAAATTATGGAATGGAAGGCATCAACACAGTAGAAATTTCTATGATCATAGAACGACATCACTAAATCTATCTAAGAAATCTAAAACCAATTAAAACAACAATGTCAATTTAACTAGAGCATCTAACTATGGGAGATTGAATCATGAAACATGTATAGAAACTTAGAAAATGAGCTAAGTCAATGTATTTTCATTAGTAATTTCTGCAGCATGTCATTACAACTCAACTCTCTTTTGAAAATGAGAGGAGACCCCCCATTTATAGTGTCCAAAAAGTAGAATGAATAGCCAAGATTTAATCTCATTGTGTTGCCAAGATTCACAACTTAGGGTTCTACCTACCCCCAATTTATTTCAATTTAAAATACAACTTTGTCTTTATCCCTATTTTTTCCTCTAGTGACAACACTGTAGCAGTTTTGTCTTTTTCTCATTTCCCTTTTGTTGTAGCTACTCTATCAAGAATTCTTCATTAATAATAGGGTTTCCCTCTTGCTTCTTCAGAGCTACATATTCCATGAACTTCAAAATTATTGGTAGGAGCTTGTCAGCCTCCAAAATCTCATATCGTAGCAATTGATAACTCCACACCTTGGAGTTCTCTGTAAGCCTTTCCCAGTCTTCGTCATAGTTGGAAGTGTGGTCCCTAAATAGTTCTAACTAGGTCAAGGCGCAGGCTGCAAAACTCATGAAATCTATGTTTATCTCGTCTGACATTCTATCCTCCATCCTTTTCTAAAAGTGGGGCCTTATCTTATCTGGGTCCATTTGTATGAAAGGCATTTCATATCCCATCATTAGCCTCAGGTATTGGGTTCCATCTGCTCTAATTTCCTTGACCCATTCAATATCCAAATCCACTTTGTTAAGCAACTTCTCCAACCTTTCTTTCCTATTCTCAAAGTCTCACTACCATACATCCATCAGCCAATGATCATCCCTTTTGAATGCAAGCTCTTTCTCCCATGTTGCGCTTGGAAGTTTGAGAATAGCCTTGATCCTCGAGTAGGTGGACTCATATCTCACAAGGAAATCAATGCAAAGCTTTCTACTACCCTCAAGAGACTACTGTAGGTCTAAGAACTTGTTTGTTGTTCGCACAGCCTGACCAACCCCATGTTTCCAACGTACAGAACCTATCGGAACTAGATTTTTTGTAGTCTTGTCCAAACTATTTCTCCTTTTTAGCTTATCAATTTTCTCCTTGGATAGAAGTTGTGGTGGAGCCACGGATGTGGTAGACACCTCTTCCATCGAGGACCATTGTTGAATGTACGTTGTTAGGTCAACTACTTGTGCCTTAAGTTCTTCCTTCAAATTCTTGTCTTGTTGTATGAGATGCACCATGGTAGCGATGGACTCCTAGAGGTGTTCCATGTTCTATTCCATTGTGGTTGTTCCAAATTCAATAGTAGAAATATTATAGCTTATTCCTTCCACTGCCACTACTGGTGTTGTAGCCTGGATAGTGCTAGATCCAAAAACATCCATTGTCACTTTGGATCTGACCTTGGACTTTTTCTATTTTTAGGTAGTGATTTGTGCCCTAGCTAAGATAGCTTCTAGTCTCTTTCTTGGATTGCTCGGGGTGGGAGCCCTCTCTTCAAGTTGCTTCTCCCACAATTCAGGCATCTAAGCCTTTTCTTTAGGTGACTCACAATCACTTTCTTCTTTATCTTTTCTAATTTTAATCTCCATCTCCTTAGGATCCTCTTCTTCTACCTTTGCATCTTCATCATCCTCATCGAAATCCCAAATGAATGTTATGTGCCTGATTGGGGAATTGGTGGGAAAGCACTCCTTGGGACTTTCTTCCCTTTCAGCCTCCTCTTCTCTTCTGTCACCTAGCTCATTCTCATGCCCATGCTCCTTGGGAAGCTCATTTTCAAGGATTTTGTCATCTTGAGCCTTAGGTCTGTCCTCTTCTACATTCTCCTCATCTTTGTGAGGAGGTGACACATCCTTTGGTTGTTCCCTTGTAGGAAGTTCCACATTTTCTATTATTTTGTCACCTTCTTTCCCTTCTTTGGGAGGAGTCCTTTCTACTTCTTCCCCAACATCTTTCAACTGCAGGGCCATTTCCTCCTCAAAATCATCATCAAATGTTCATACAATTTCAGCACTGGGGGCTCTTTCATCACCACTCTCGGAAGATCCTATTTCTTCTTCTTCATAAACCACCCTGTCAATTTTTCGGTTCTCATATTCTAGGTGTTCATGGTACTCGTTGGCTTCCTCCTCCAATGCTTTTGTAGTCTCAATCTCCCACTTCTCCCATTCCTCAGATATTTTCATTGTGGATTCCATTGTTGGTGGTCCCATTGGAGGTTTTGAGGGATGAGTACTGGTGAGGATCTACGCTAAGGCAGCTTGGATGGTGGGATCCAAAAATATTTGGGAGATCTCAGAGGGGAAATTTTGCATGTATCATGAGAACACCTCTCGCAGCATGAGTGTTGGCATTGGTATTGTTGATGCAGGAAATGGAGGCGAAGGAAAGTGGGGAAGTTGTGGTAGAAGAGTAGTTGACTGTCACAACCTACCCAATCAGCGGTGAAGAGGTGAGGTGAACTGAGATGTCCACCGCAAGCGGGGATGTGGCAATCATGGCTTGGGAAATGGATGGAAGGGTGGCAGAATTAGGGGTAGTAGGTAGATATTTTGGCTGATCTATCTTGCCTTCTTCATCCTCATGAAGGCGGTCCTCCTAAGTCCTAGGAAGTCCTATAGCACTCCCCATTCTTTTATGTTTCTTTGAGGGTGAACTCTCTAAATCCTTCCTTGCATATACTTTAGGATTAGGCTACTCCTCAACCTCTTTCCTTTTCATTGATCTTGTGAGTGGAGGAGACTTGGATGTTTCTCATGTTGTGATTGTAGCAACAGCATCATCTGTTGCACTGGGTTCACTCTTGAGCCCTTCATATGTTAGGACAGCCCCTTGTTGCTCTAATTGGGCTACTTTTCCATCGACCCATTCCTTGGTGTGAACCTTGATGGGCTTGGTTATAATATCAAGGTCATCGACCTCTTGCTCATCCCAATCTATCGTCGGTATTGGAAAGTTGGTGACTGTACTATACTTGGGGTCCATTACAATGCTTTCATCTTCTTCAACCTGTTCAGGTGTGGGAAACAAATTAACCCTTCTTATAAAGTATGCAGTCATTAGCATATAATGCCTTGCATGCACCTCCTTGTGATCTTGGCAATTTTCCCATAAATATTCTACATGATGCAAATGGGCGTACCCTAGTCCAAGTGCCTTACTTATGTGCCCATATAGGTCCATTCATGCGCAAGCAGTGTGTAGGTGAAAATGATATTCTACTAGTTCCTTCTCAAAATTCCTAGCATACTACGAGGTTTGCAATTTGTACCAGTGAGTAAAGAAGGTAGGAGGTCATGTATAACTTGGAGGTATTCTTGACATTCATGAACTACTTGTGGAAGTAGTCGCTTCTTATGCCTCCCTAGTAGAATGAGGTTTTTGTGGTAACATCCTCCTGCTCACGGAGAATCTACTCTACAAAGTAGACCATCCATTCCTAAAAATATGCAACAATGGGGAGGCCCATCACTCTACTCAACAGAGTCACCAAATCATGGTAGTCTTCATAGAATTCATTGCGAAAGAGCTCCTGGGAACCCTTGTAGCACTACCCCTTTTCTCTTTGAGCCAGTACTAGTTTATAAGCTTCTTATAGCTAGTGGGGTCTTTATCCCACGTTGCCTTGCATTCTGTGATAGTTGGCATCTCCATTGCTTCGAAGGTAGGGATGTGGAAAGTATTTGTTATCACTTCACCCGACATATCAAGAAGGATGTTTCTAACTCTGTCAACTATTGTATGTGTCTCTAGCTGATACACCTGCCTACAAGCCATGATTAATTCAAGGGCCACAAGGGTTGGAGGAAATCCTATAGCCTTAGCAATTCCACTTTGTCTAATCAGTCTCACATTAATGGTCTTAGCATGGATCCTGACCCTTTGCTTGAATTCGTCAATATCGATGTGGCTGATATTGGTATCTATTATTTCTTTCTAGTCCGTGATGATTTTCAAATGTAAAGGCTCTCCATGGAATTGGAACTTCATCTGGTCTTTGTCCTCCTTTCCACAAGGAACCTTGGCTGACTTCTCCCCTTTTTCTTTCTCTGCAGCCACCCTTGAGGGTCCTGCACCTGGTTCCATATATCCTATAGACAAAGGAAAGATGAGAATAACCAATCATGAAAACACAGACATTAGTCAAAATTTCATGAAGAAAGTCTAATTAGACGATATATATTTCATAAAATCAAACTTTTACTTCAAGATATTGTTAACAATTTACTAGAGGGATTTTGGACAACCTGGCCCCAGGGGGCTACACCTCCCTGGCAGGAATGTTGTTTAAAGGGAAAATAGGGTGCGGTGACCTGGGTGGTTTCTCCCAACCTCATATTTTAATGGTTTGAAAGGCCTATGCAGGAGAAGGTTGAATTTAGGCAAGTAGGTCAAGATTGGTGTTTGAATTGAAGGTCATTTGGGTCCCTTTTGGAGCATCCAAAGATACAAGGTCAGAAATTTGTTAGGGCTTTGACATTTTGAATAGCCAAAGGGAAATGAAATTCCAGGGTCAGAATTCTAGGGTCCAGGACCCGGGAGGCTGAAGGGTGGTTAGCATTTCCCATTAACTTTAAAGTGTTTAGGTCTTAAGGGGTGGGAAGCTATCGGTGAATTATGATTTGGAATGGTAAGATTTGAATAGAAGTCTAACAGGAGCGGCCCAGTAGATCAGACTTGGCATCGAGGTTTGCTGTTATATTTCTTTGTTAATTTTTGGGTGATTAGGTTGGCTGGTCCCGAAGGACAGAAGGACAGGCTCAATTTTTCCTTTTTGGATGGCCTAGATGAGACAAAATTTCATGGGAAACATTCCAACGGTGCTATCCCAGGATAGGAAAAGGAACTTGTGTTTATTGTTTATCAATAGTTACACCCAATAGAGTCTGAGGGCCCGGGAGATGAGAGGATGTTTCCTGATGGTTGTTTGGAATAGTGAAACTACTAAGAAAGTTCGCGAACCAAGGCCTCGGGGTATGACGGAACAATTTATTTTGTTTCTTTAACCCAAACGACAAAAGGAAAGGTGGGCCCCGACATTCAGGTGGAAAGGGTTGTTATGCCATTTTAAAAAGGTGCATGCGAAGTGGCATCTCGGGGACGAAATCCCATAGGAGTGGGTCTGAGAAGCATAGATGGAGGCCAAGTTTCAAGTTAGCCTAAGTCCCAACGACAATCTGTCGAAGGAGGTCCAAGGTCGTGGGCCTAAGTGGGCACTCCGCCATTTGGTCATTTGATGTTCAGTTTCTAAGTTTTTTGATAGCCAGGAGAAGGCCCAAGTCCAGAGGGTACAAATGCCCTATGCAAAGAATAGCGCAGCAACGGGAAAGTTCTAGATTTTTCTTAGAGGATGCCTTGGAGGTTTTCTTGCAATTCCATCACATGGGTTCTTTAGGTGTTGTCTTATTTTACCAAATTAAAGTAATTTTATCCCATCTTTGTTTATCATTTAAGCATAAAATCATAGAAAACCCCACAGAAAGGTGGATGATAAACTTACCTCAAAAGCTCATCGAGAGAAATTGTGGAATCCACGAAGCATCGCCCAATGAGAGCAATGGGTGTGAGGGTGACAGGCGATGAAGGAACTGGACTCCTCAGAAATCATTTTGAACTCTTCTGGCCAACTTGACATATGAAAATGATAGGTTGAACTAGATATTTATACCCCAAATCAACATTTAATACATCCATTAATGCCCATACGGATGACAAGAGGGTTGGTGAGTTTAAATTCTTAGATGATGGTGAGAGGTCTAGGGCCCGGAGGATAGGACATCAGTGCAAGTTAGCCATTTGGAATGGCGAAGTAACCATGGAGCTCCAAGCAAAGCAGTCTAGAGGACTGGGCCCGGAAAGGGAAAAAGTTGTTCATTTTCAACACAAGTTATAAGGGCAGAAATCTAGAAGCCGGGTTCTAGGACACAAGAAGAAAAAAGCCCTTAGCCTTTCAAGATAGTGGGCACACAATGGATACCTAGCAAGGGAAACCCACCAGGTTGGACCCGTTGGGCTCCGAGCCCATTGGTAGCAGCAAAATGCCAAGGAAACCCCATAAGGAACTAGGACTTAGCAAAAGTAGAGGGGATGAAAACACGGTCAACTTAAGATGAGACTTTGGAGGCATGTTGACCATCAAGGACACCAAAATAGGGCACACCAAATGAGGCGGTGATAAAAGGACCTGACAAACAAAAGAAAAGAGGTTCCCCATTCAATAATGGGGCATGTGTGTTGAGGGCACAACAAATGGCAACTCCGCTGGGAACGCTCCTGAGGGTTCTAAGGGTGAGCATTCATTCTGAACCCAGAATCTCTAGTTTCTCATACCAAGGATCGGTATCCAACCATGAACTAGGAGAACATGGTCCTTAGTTGGGTCAATCCACAAGACATCTTAGAAGTGTGTAGTGAACTCATTCCTTCTACAAAAACTATGACAAGGTGTTGCTAATCCAACTGAGCAAGCTACATAAACTGTCCAACATGAAAAGTAACATGGACATCACTCCACTACCAGTCAGGCATCCATAGCCCTAGTGGAGTTGTTGCTCTAGCTCTGGGGACATTGCTCTACTGCCAGTTGGGCATCCATAGCCCTAGTAGAGTTACCTGCACACCCATACGGTCGCTTGATTTTGGAATTTTATTTCTCTGCTTTTTTTTTGATATTTCTTTCAATGTTTCTTTTTCTTACTTATATTTTGCTCAACCATGTAAGCATTGAAGCCTACGATGGATTTGGGAACCATAGTGGCCACTGGAGAAGACTTAATATTTTTCACTTACCAGGATATCATAGTAGCCATTGTACAATTATTTGGAAATAATTAACATGCATTTTGTGCAAGATCTGAGATGTGCATAAAAGGATCCAACCAAGGGTCAAGTTCTAAGGAAAAGTTCAAATGAGGAAACCATTCCTAGGTAGCCTTCAGAGACCAATATTCAAGAATGAGTGTTTAGACAAAGAACACTAAGGACAGATAGCAAAGCAAACCATTTATCGAACGAGCACAGCCACCGCAGCAGAAAAGAGCACACCCTCTTCAAAGCAAAAAAACCAAGAGACAATCAAAATAGAGCAATGCAAAAACAAAAAAATGCAAGCAAACCAAAAGGCAACCTAACCTAACCTATGTACAGATATTTATAGGGGAGAGCCCAATAGATCTCAAGCTTGGAAGTAATGCTTCAAGTGTTTCCCGTTGATCGGCAATGGGACATCCTCACCAGTAAGTGTCTTTAAGTAGAAAGCATTGTCTCCCAGAATTTTAGCTATCTAAAAGGGGCCAAGCCAAAGTTTGTCAAATTTTTTGTGTCCCCCTTTCCTTTCAAGAGCCTTGTCCTAGTATAGGAAAAAAATTTCAATTCTAGAGGCCTTGATCTTGGTTCGACGATCGAACTAGTGTTTGACTATGCCCTGGTGCTTGGAAAAAATTTCTATGGTGCGGTCTTGTACTTCTTCTAAATGCAAGATCTCAGCTAACTAAGCTTCTCTATGGTCTTCCCCATCATAAAACTCATTAATAAACTAGAGGGTGGGGCTTTTTAGGTGGATAGGAAATACAGGCTCTAAACCATAAACTAGGTGAAATGGGGAATCACCAAGGGCAACCTTATGGTGAGTGCGGTCTTCCCAAAGGGCACAGTGAAGTTGGGTATGCCAGTCCTTGGGATTCCTATCAAGCAATTTCTTGATCACTGTGATCAAGTTCTTGTTTGTGGATTCAGCTAGGCCATTGCCTTGAGGGTAGTAATTGGATGAAAATTTAAGGGTGATCCCTTAATCAAAAGCCTAACCAACAAATTTTAATGATGCAAATGCAGGTCCATTATCACATACCAATACATAAGGACAACCAAAGCGATTTAGAATGAAAATTTCTAAAAAATTCATAACTACCTCAGTTGTGCATTACCTACATATAATTTCTTATGTCCATCTAGTATAGTAATCAGTAGCGGTAAGAATGTACCTATGTCTCGTAGATTCTAGAGCCCTTATTAGACCAATGAAATCAAGACCCCATTGTGCAAACAACCTTACCTCCAGAAGAAGTTACAATGGGACAATAGCATTCTTCTCTTTGGTGGCAATAGTCTGGCATGTGTGGCAAGAGTGGACATGATCATGAGCATCCTTGAAGACCGTCAGCCAGTAATACCTAGCTCTTAGTATTTGATGTGCAGTGGAAGGTCCAAATCCATGACCAGTCCCAAACCTATTATGGAACTCCTTCAAGACTTAATCTACTTCCTCCTTGCCAAGGCACCTTTAGTAGATACCTTCATGATTTCTCTTGTATAAAATGGATCCTTGCAGCATAAAACTACTTCTTTTCAGCTTGAGAGCATGTTTTTGAAATCCTTGTAAGTGAGGTGGGCACTTTTGATTCAGTAAATAGTAAACGATGTCCTCATACCATTCACCTGGAGAAACGTCCTCGAGCTAGTATTGTTGCACTGTGAGTTATGGCCTTGCTTCCATTGTTGCTTCAGCAATTGTTTAGGTAAGTGCTTGTCCTCTTACCAATATCATGGGTTGAATCTCCATATCATACTCCTACAGTAATGTGAGCCATTTGGCTCTTCGCTCACCCAATTCATTTTGCATCAGTAGTGTTTTAATGGTTGGGTCAAGAACTATGGCAAACACTTTATTACGTAGGATGTAATGTCTGAATTTCTTCACTCCCCTAACAAGGGCATATGCTTTTCTTTCTATGTTGTGGTAGCATAACTCAGCATCTTTCAAAGGAGCACTCATGAAGGCAATAGAATGCTTGTTTCCCTCTTCATCTTTTTGAATTAGAATGCTAGCACAGGAATTCTCTAAAGCGAATGAATAGATGTAGAGTGGCTTCAGATAGTCTGGGCTAATCAGCATAGGTGCCTCAGCAATTGCTTGCTTAATTTCTTCAAAATTTTGCTTTACTTTGATGGTCCACTCAATCTTGGCATCTTGCTTCAGCATGTCATTAAGTGGCTTGACAATTTTAGGAAAGCCTGTGATGAATTTCCTTACGAACTTGATCTTCCTGAAGAAGGATTTTAATTCTTTCTTGTTGCCTGGTGGTAGAATTTTTAGCAAAGATTGGATGCATTTAAGATCTATGGAGATTCCTTGCTCTGAAATGGTATGTCCAATCAATCTACCTTTAGTTACTCTGAAGATTCATTTCTTTAGATTAAGTCTCTACATCTTTGAAACACCTTGCATAAATCAGAGACATGATCACTCTATTTCTTTGAAAACACATCTAAATCATCCATATAGATGATTATGCACTTCCCAATCAAATCTTTGAAAGCAATATCCATGGAAAGTTGGAGAAATTGGCCTGTGGGCACCTAAAATGGATGCAGGAGAATCTAATTAATTGAATCGACTTTGTTGAGTTAATTAATCTTAAATTCTTCACTAGTAAATAAATAGAAATATTTATTTATATTAAGTTCATTTATTAATTTATTAATTTTTCTCCTCTAATTAAATAAACAAAATCAAAACTTGTTTTATTTAATTATTATCATTTTCATCATATTATTTCTCTCTTAATTAAATAAACAAAATTAAAAACTTTGTTTTATTTAATTATTATCATTATTACTTCTATCTTAAAATTAAATACACAATTTAAATAATTTGTGTTATTAAAATCACCTTTCTTCTTAATTAAATAAAGATTGCTAAAAATCTTTTATTTAATTATCATTCTCCTTTTAATTTAATAAAACAAACCCTATGGTTTGATTTATTAAATTATTTATTCCTCCTTTTTGCTAAATTTAAATAAATTAAAAATATTTAAATTTATGCATAAATTTTGCACTATTCACTCACCAATAAAATTGGGTGCCAAATCTGGTAATAAACTTCCATTCGGGGAAGAGCTTAGAGGACAAACTTACAAGAAGTCCTCCATTCTTCTTCCATCAATCCTCCTCTCTTCTTGCCCTAGTGTTTCATGGGGAGAAGCCATTCTCTATGATCAGCTCTACTCATCCCATGCCTTTGGATTCTCCAGAGAAAATCACAGCCCCTCATCCCGGTTTCTTGTACAAGTGTGCTGCCGTGAAAGCTATAAATATAGCTCTTGGGCTACAAGAAAAGGATCCCAACTAATGCAATCTTACTCTGCAGGTTTCCAAAGCATTCAAGCATCCAAACCATCCAGCATTCCAGCATCCATCAAGCAGCATTCAAGCATCAAGCATTTGCAGTCATGGCTACCATTAGAATAGAATTTGCATATTTTAATCATATTAGAGTAGAATAGTTCATTTCTCATTCTCTAAGTGTCATTTTAATAGTTTAATTAACTTACAAATCTGAGAGCTAAGTAAATTAGAGAAATCTTTAGAGTTAGAGAGCAGTAGGATAGATTTCTGTAGATTTGTAGTTTAAATTAGTTTAAATTCTTAATCTTAGATGCAATATCCTATTTAGAAGCGTAGATGCATAGTTTAGTTTGTTTTTCCCCTTCTACCACTTACAATTTGGCGCCCACCGTGGGGCAATACCCCATATTTTGCTAACTTTTTGAAAATCGTGTCTTACAGGTATCGGCGTGAAAGTTTTCACGGGATCGTGAGTTTTTGCAGCGCACCGGGTTACTGTTCCAGCGTGCAGGGTTCCTATTCTAGCGCGCCCGGTTACTGTTCCAGCGCTCCCGGTTACTATTCCAGCACGCACGGTTACTGTTCCAGCGCGCTGGGTTTCTGTTCCAGCGCGCCACCTTTTCATCTTTAAAATCATTTCTTTCATCTGGATCCAACGCGTCCGTGGCCAGATTTTATTTCTGTCTTTTTGTTTGGTTAAAATTTACCAATCCTAGGATAGAAACAGTTAAAATTTACCAATCCTAGGATAGAAATGGTTAAAAATTTACCAATCATAGGATAGAAATGGATTAAAATTTACCAATCCTAGGATAGAAATGTCACATTTCTTTTTGCAGTTTAAAAATTGAACATCATGCTTATCATGGAGCAATATCTCCATTAGAGTAAATCACTTGTCTTTTGGGTTTTAAAAAAGGAACAACATTTTTTTTGCTGTGTTTGGGTGATAGGTTTATGCTCTCCCCTTAACTGGGTGCATCAAAATACCAGACTCACCATTACTTTATGCATTTTAAGCTTTCTTAAAACCTTTAGACAGGCCTACCGTAGTGGGAAAAAGTATTCACCCTACGGGAACGACCTGAGTGGGGACAGCCAAAAGCCATGGTATTCCAACCCACTTAAAAATTTATGTGAATTTGGGGAAACCCTCTTTCAACGAAGTGTGCAGGATAACCATCCCCAAAATCTTTGTTTTAAAGATTGGGAGGTCTCTCGAGGGAGTTTATCCATTTGTCGCTCCGAACGGAAACCCTATCTAAGAACCTAGAAATAGAAGCACGCCTGTCAGTTTCCGAACATTGTAATACTCAGCAGTGTAGGGGCGGGGAAGAATCTACCCTCAAGCACTCACCATATAATTTCCAAGGACTATTTGCTCAGGGGATCTGGTATCCACTTCCGTCACTCTGAGTACGGACCTGGAAAAGACAAAAACATGGGCGCCCTCTAGGGGGTGACATGGCTGTGTGAGTCGACGCAATTCCAAGCTGTGGGTCGTTCGAGTATATAATGATGACCTTTTATCTCTAGGAGTGAGTCTATTTGAAGTGTTTTATCTTGTTATCAAACCAGTGAAAATCAAGAAGAATCATTGATTCTTGAGAACATACACTATTTGTTTAGATTCTAGGATTTTGAAAAGACAACCATTCTATTCTTGATTGCTGTGTTTTCTATCATTAAACTAAGATAAGATCATCACAAAAGAAAATCCTTAAAATCAAAGCACTTGTGGATTTCTCATGATTCGAGATTGGGTATCCACCAAGTTTGTCAAGAAATCTCTTGCCAAGCGAATCTGAAAACCAAAGAAAACACTTGCATACAAACAACTCCTAAGAAAACAATGATTTCTGTATCAAAGCAGGAAAGTTCTACTCCAACATAGGACTTTCATTCATAGGTATCACAATTTCTCTAGAGGTTATACAGACGACTACGCTGTAGCTCCCTTAGATTCACAAGCATATTTCCAAAGAAGAGCTCTTAGGCAACACCACAATCACAGTCAGAGAATTCGTCCAGAATACATCCCACAACCAGCCATCCAATATGATACCAGGCCAAGTGAGTTTCATAGAATAAGATAGTTTTTCTGTCTTAAACACCTTAAGGTTCTGTTTCAGCGCGCCCGGTCTCTGTTTTAGCGCGTCTGGTCTCTGTTTTAGCGCTCCCAGTATCTGTTTTAGTGCGCCCGGTCTCTGTTTTAGCGCGCCATAAAGTCAGAAAAATAGAGAGTTAATAGGACATTTTGTCAGTTTACCCATATCGATAACAAGGTTTTCATCAGTCCAGAACATTTTTTTTTCACAGTCTAGAACACTTAAGTTACACAAAGGGAAAGCTTTACCCCTACACCTAGATCTTGCAGCATCTTGCATAGTGTCATTATCACCAAAATCTGAGATTTTCTATCAAAGTTTCCCTATCAAGGATTTTATCATCCTTCCATCATGAAACTAGATAAAACTAAATTAGATTTTAAATCAACAACCTTGACAATTATCCAATCAAATCCAAGATCAAAGTCTAGAGTAAAACTTTAAACGTTTGTATGCCTATTTTCACATGAGCAGCATATCAAAAACAACGAGAACAAGAAAATGAAAGAATAGCAGCCATGGCTGAAGAAAACCCTTGGGGACGATATAGCAACACTGACCCTCTTATTAACTCACATGAGAAAGAAATAACTGCAGAGGAAATCGAGAAAGTTCAACAAGACCCTCATTTCCATAAATTTATGGAAAAGATGCTAGAGCAAGACATGGAAAAGTATCTTCTACTATTAGCTGATAAAGGTGCTAAACTTCCTAAAGACTTTGATGTCAATCAACTCAAGGAAACAACCACACCTAACTCAACTAGTATAGAAAATCCAAATCAAATAGATGCTTTGATAAAACAAATCCAACATTTGCAATTACAATTCCAAAATATCCAACAAGGGCCAACAAAGAGATATTTATTGCAAGACATTTGCCCTTATCCATTTGACTCAAGCATTAACATGATACCATTTCCAAGGTATTGTGAGTACCCAACATACAACAAATACAATGGGAGAACTGATCCGTTTGATCACGTACAGGAATTTTGAGCTATGAGCATAGAGTTCGCACACGAGGACTCTTACTTACTACGATTATTTCCAAGAAGCTTAGGAAACACTTGCATGGAGTGGTTTTCTAAATTAGAACCTGGGATTCAATCCTTCGAAGAACTAATCAATAGGTTCATAACACACTTCTCATTCAACATTCAACATTGGGTAACCTTAAAAGAACTTTACAACACCAAACAAGCAAAGGGTGAAAAGTTTCTTTCCTTTCTCCAACGATGGAGAAGGCTATTTGCTAAATACCCTAGATCTATTCCTGAAGAGGAGAAGATAGAGATGTTCATTGATAACTTAGTAGATGACATGAATTATAGATTGGACTTACAATGTCCATCCACATTTGAACAAGTTATCGAAAAGGGACTCAAAATTGAAGATGCTCTAATCAAAAGAGGAACAATCAAACACTTCATTGAAGGTTCAAACAATAACCATTCCTCTAACAACAACAACGAAAAGCCAAGATTCTAGCAAAAGAACAAGAATACTGATACCATGATCGATACACACACACCTAAACTAGTATTCACCTTGACACCCACCACTACAAACAAACAAAACAATGGTTTTAATGTCAAACAAAGTAGTGATCAAGGAAATAATCAAAATAGTGGAGAAACAAAAACCCAATCATTTCAACGACCCTCCAATAAATGAAAATTCACACCGTTAGGGAAATCATTGGAATCAGTCCTCAAAGAGCTTTTAGATGAAAAACTCATTCAAGTACAAGAGGCTAGAAATTGGGACCCTCAAGTCAAACCATCATGGTGGAATGACTTACATTACTGTCACTATCATCAAAATAAAGGCCACATGACTAAAAATTGTTGGCAATTAAAACATGCGGTACAAGACCTCATAGATCAAAAAAAAGT
>VDFB02176471.1:0-18307 GCA_007258455.2 Sequoia sempervirens
ATGAGATGATCTTTATTTATCATTGGGAACTGATGTCTCCTTTCTAAATCTAAAAAATGTTGTAAATATTTTTAACTAACATTTTGAAGAGTCACCTTCATCTCTTCTAGTCTACCTCTCTTCGATTTACCACAATTGGCTTGGCCCTTCAAAGAGTTTGTTTCACTTACCACTTACATATCCCTTAAATTGATTATCTCATCTATTAAAAATAAATATATTTCAAGTTAAATATTTTTTAATTTAAAATTTTATTATAAAATTTTATTTTATTATTATTATTAGCAATTAAATATTGTTAGGAAAATGGTATTGTACACCTTGCACAAGAATGAAATATTTAATTATGTAAAACAAATATTTATTTGCGGTGCATCTGGATGACGTGTTTAGCCACATTAAATATTTATTTGGGTCCACTTGTAAAGTTGTATGTAACATTGGGTTAGTTATTTTATGTGTGGGAGACAATATTTATTCTTATTTGGGAAAAATATTTAATAATGTGAAAATTAGTATAAAAAATTAAATGAGGGGTCAAAGGTTTTTTGTACTTATGGTTTTGAAACACATGGATTTATCTTAACACTTGGTTGTATTTGTGTGAGCTTGAATCTATAAAAGGAAGCACATGTTTAGTGGTTAAGATTGGTTGGGTGAATGGGTTGTCATCGTATCAAGTTTATCTTGTGAGTGCATATATGAAACATGGCATGGGATGTGTGGTTGCATGCTTGGACACATGGAGAGTTTGTTGGAGGAGCTTGATGTATCAAAATTATTCATCTGAAACTTTGTAAGTGCATTGTAATGTTTTATTGTTGAATAATATATAGAGTATGGATGCTTTTGGAGGCTAGATGTTTCCCTCTATGAGAGTTTTTCAAAGTATATTTTGTATTAGCTTGTGGCTTGTCTATTTGATATTTTTTTATGGTTATTCTATAAGTTTGCATCCATGCTTTTCTCTCATGGGTACTATGCATTAATTTCCTAACAAATGTGATTTAATTTTTTCATAAATTTGTAAAAACTAGATGGTCTTTTTTAACTAAAATTAAGTTTAATGAATATAACAACTAGGTTTTGATTTTTGAGCTATTATAGATTGTGTAACAAAATTTTAAGTTTTGAAAATAATACAAATAAAAACACCAAGTTAATTTTAGAGGTTGATAGATATTTTCCCTAGTTTCTTATATATGTTGGAAGCAAAATGATGAAACTTGGGCCAAGTTGTTCTTAAAATTTGAATGATTAATTCTACTCTAGTTTTCATCTCAAGTATTATGGATTTAAATAATGATGAACAAACTTGAATTAACAAAATATAGACTTTTGAATCAATAATTGTAAACTTCTAAAACTTGTTTTCCTCGATCTTTGATGTGTAATGCAATTGTAAAGATTGTAATGTTTATAAATATCTTAATGGAATCTAACAAAATATCAAATTTAAGTTCTCCTAGGTTAGACCCCTAGATCAACAAACTTTCCAACTTTGAGTAAAGATTTCAAGACAATACATGCAAACATGTAGGTCACCTATACATAGGCAAACTAGTTTTTTTATTCAAGTGTGCTTTTGGTATCTCCTTTTAGTTTCCTATAATCTTTTGATATATATTAATGACACATTGAATTCTTTAATTGTCAAAGCACATCAATATGCCGCACAAACATGTATCAAGTTGGTTCATAAAAATTCATTAAATTTAAGATTCATTCTTGTGCTTTATAGCATCAATTGTAAGATTGAATTTAAGGTTCATTCACACACACTATAACACCAGTTGTGAGATTGAATTTAAGTTTACTCTTGTACATCACAACACGAATTCTAACTAACACAAAAATCAACTTAAACAATAAAATAATATTCTCGAAAAAAAAAGCAAAATATATAAAAAATAAATATGAATGAAACACAATAAACAAATAAATAAATAATATATAAAAATAAATAGAAAACCATGTACTCTTTTCATTGTATTGTTTTGTTTTTTTAAGATTTATTAATCCATGTTAGTGGAAGTCCGAAATATATTAGCTGGCAGGAGATGTTAGCGAATCTCTTTAAAACAGAGAAACGTACGAATATAAGTACAAAATAGCTTCAACTTTTACGGCAAGCGTGTCATCTGCTCATACGACTTCCTTATAACTCGAGTATGTTCTATTATTTGTTTTTATGTTTTAATTATATTATTATTATTATTATTATTTGTTTTTATGTTTTTATTTTATTTGGTGCTTGAGTGTTTTAGGTATTTGGTTTTAGTATATGATTTTGATTAATTTGGTGTTTGTTTTGACTTAAATTTTAGGTTGATTATTAAAAATATATTTTTGTTGACAATTTTTAGTTATAAGATTATTTATTTATTCAAATTTAATGTTGCACCCACAGTTTTGATCTAGTTCATTTTTGTATCTATAAATTTGATTCTTTAAGTTATATGTTTAAATTTAATCATGAGATCGAGTTGACCATTTTCCAATTAGTCATTATGTGTCCTCCTAGACCAAATTTTTTAAATTGTGGGTATAACTCAATAAAAAAACACCCCACAGTCATATGCATCCATTCCATCCATTATTCCACCTAAGAATTTTATAAAGGGGTCTATTCTAATTACAATACACCTTGATTCATTTCTAAACTAGGGACCCCCTATTAAGAATGGAAATTTGATGAAAATGTGCCCCAAGTAATATTTTTAATATTCCCCTTATTTATATTTATGATTTCTTAATTTACACTCAATTTTATCTCCTATTTGAAGCTCCACATATTTTAAATATTGGTGCTTCTTTAATGTGCAAATTCATTTCAAAATATCAATTGGTTTTCCTCTAATTTTGCTTTTCCCAACTTCTTTTTTGTTGCATTAGATCCCATTTCAAAGCAAAATATTCTTAATTTTGTTTTCCCTAGTCAATGTTTCCCAAATTCAATTAAGTCTTTGAGCTAGTTTAAATTATTTTCAATGGTTTGATAGTTCTTCTCATCCCTAGAAAAAAATATTATAAGTGTTCACTACATGTGTTTTGATCTATGAATGTTTATTTTCTATTAAGCATTAGAAGTTGATTCTAAGAGGGAAATTTATAAGTTAAAATTTGGTTGTATTTGTTTAAGATTTTGGTCACGAATCCTCTTATGGAACCTTCACTTACCTTTGAGTATAAGCTAGGTAGCCTATATCAAGTAATTGATGCCTTAGGGATTTTAATCAAGTGTGAACTATTAGTTTCATTTAAGTTGGTGTGTCAAAAATATAAAAATAGAATCCAAGTATCTAATTGAATAACTCTCAGAATCGTACTTGCCTCTATCATAACTTCATGATGTCTCTACATATTTTGATCACATCATATCTTTGTCAATTAACCCTAAAACCTTAGTTCCACAAATTATGTCCTTGTATCACCCTTTTACATTTTTCATTTTAATTTCTAATATATCCTCATGTAGGATATTGTCTAATGCATTCATTACACGTTGTCTTCTTTAATTCTATCAAAAAATGTTGAATCAAATCTAGGGGCTTGTTATAAAAAGGTGATCCTCTCACTCCCAACGATGTTTTCCAATATTATTATTCTTTATTATATGTTTGGAGACCAAGGTGAATCTTTATTTTTAATACAAAAGTTTTGTAGGTCATAGATTCATTTTCCTAGGTCAAGATTTATTTTTTGCATAGATCATTTATAAACATGTGCATATGATATACATTGAATTGCATCCATAAATTTGACCCTAGCTAAATTATTGCAATAAACTAGCTTATATTTTATTGTTCTTCTTCCAATACATACATGTTTTAGTATTTGTAAGTTATGATTTTAAAATAGTGAACATCTATTTAATACCATCAAAATCTACTAAATATTAAAATCATTCCTTTAATTTTTAATTTTTTAAATTCTATCACATAATTTGTCATAATTCTAAATTAAGTTAACTGATTTGAATTTATAATCATATTCATTAAATATAATTTTAATACAAAATATTATATTATTTTCTTATTATTTAATTCATTTTATAACAATAATGAATACATTAAAAAACTAAATATTTATAATCTTTTATATGCTCAAAGATTTTATGAATATATTTAATATTAGAGTATATGCTCTAATAAATACATCAATAAATTAGTTGTAAGGACGTCTCATATCTTACATTTAATATTAGAGTATATGTTCTAATAAATACATCAATATTAGTTGTAAGGATATACTATAGTTTGACTTTAAAGGCAAGAGTATATGTTTTAACAAATACAACAATACATTAGTTGTAAATATATATTACAATTTGACTTTAAATAATTGAGTATAATAAATACTCGATTTTTAATAAATTCAATAAATTAATTTAGATTAAAATAGGTTAAAAATCATTATTTTGACTTTAAGTATAATATATATATTTAGTTGATATATTTTATAAATTAACAAGTTGTGATGCAAATAGAATAATGTTTATTTAATTTAAATTTGTTAGAGACTGTAAGAAAGAAAGACAGTCTAACTTTGTGTCATTTTATAAGAATTGTTGTAATATAAGCAATCATATTTTTTAATACATTAATAACTAATATGAATGTGTCTTTCTAATGTATACATTTTACTGAAGTGGGTGATTTTATGGAAAATAGTATAAAGAAGAAGGATATTCTTGTTACATGGTGAGAGATAGAATTACAATTATAACAAAGAAGTTCTAATGGGATGAGTGCATTCACAAAAATCTATTTCTTGTCAATATCCTACAAATATCTATAACTAATTATCTTTTGAAAGAATTATTCATTAATATATAATTATAATATATACACATAAATAAGATATTTAAATAATTACTTATATGCATTTAAGATATTTATAGACTAGTCTATATGTTATCATATGTTATATCTATATAGATAACAATGGAAGCATAAATTTTCTTGTAAAATTATGAGATAAATTATTATTAACTATAGTGCGCTTAATATGCTTATTATATTTTTGTTTCAATACCCTCTCCAATGGTATGATCAAATGATTCTTCTTCCTCAAATTTTCATTGTAGGCATCTATAATCACTAAATGTAACTCCAAAACCCTTTATGGTTTATGGGGATGTGACTCATTAGTTGAGGCAATATTTTGTTGATGATCATTTGAGGAACCAAGTTGTCACCACTTACATGGCTATTTTAGGTGATTAACATAGGTGTACTTCACACCATTGTCGATGAGGTTCATAGCTTTATTTTAAGGACTTTATGAAGTGTACAAGTGGACACTAGTTCCAATCCAATTTATATCTAGTTAGCATCCTAAAGTTCATAATTATTTGAAGGACATTCATGATAAAATTTGATGTATGAGGACACGATTTGACTAACTTACAAGTTGGATCACTCTGTTGAAGTGTGAAAAACATAATTACTACCACAAATTTACTAGCAAGGAGATATAAACACATATCTACAAAACTTGAGCATTCACTTGATACTCGCTCAATAGATGACCGCTTTATTGAACAAACAAGTCTAAGAAGCTTTACTCGTATCATTTCCACATTAACAAGACCAACAATTTGTTAATTGTATATACACAATTATCCCTAGACACACATTCATTAGATCTCAAATAATGACCAAATTCCTTAAATTTCTAAGAACTCCATTCTCTTTAAATATATAGGTTATATATACCTCCACAAGGTAACACATTTATAAATAAAAGATATGACTACCATTTTATAGACGTATACATATGTCACTTGATGTAATTGTGAGACTCACTCTCATTTAAGAAATAATATTCTTTTTTAAACTATAAACGGCTAAATTAAAAAACTTGTATTTGGTGGTCGGTTACAATAAACGTTTACCACCCATTCAAAGCCCACGAGGAAGTAGCTTCCTACTTTTGCTAGAATCCTAAATACATCTATTGATATTCACGTAAGCTTTGTGGACAGAAATGATATCTAATAACAAAATGACAAAATGCACGTGAAACAGTTCCCTTTCCTTCCACCTGCTCCGCACAAGGGAACTTCTATTACGGACACACGCGGTAATGGTTTGATCACAGTGGTTCCCACTCCCCCTGTTTCAGACTTGTACGCTCTTCTCTCCCTCCTGTCCATTCAAAATGATTACGTTGCAGATTCCACATTGTTTTGGACCCTCGTTAACCTGTAAAACATGAAATATTATGAAATTTTCACATTTTACCTTGAGGTTAAGATTATGGGGGGGTTTGAGTTGTAGCTATTTAAGCACCCCCATGTCCTTCCTTACAACTCCCCCTCGATCTGTCGATCCATCTGTCTTCTGATTGGGTCGACATTCTCCTCCTCTTGTGCTCCCGGTGCTCTTCTTCTCCTCTGCTCACTCTGCTCTGGTGAACTTTTCTTCTCACATTGTTGCTTTGGAATTGTGTTTTTAGAACTGTTTTGGAACTTGTTTTTGTGTCTTAAGGCTTGTTTGCATTCAATTCTTGATACCCATCTTGGATTGTATGTGTGGTTTAGTTTGTTGGTGACAGTAGAAGTAATGGCGGTAGATGAGAGACGCTCAGTAGATAAGAGGCCTCGATATGACTGCCTTCTCTTCGGTGGGTATAGGCCAGATTGTAGTTTGTTTGAGAAAATCTGTCACAGATATGCTGTATTGCAGGCAGTTTCTAGAAGTTTTAGCAAATTTCTAATTTGATTGGTGTTTTCTTCAGATCTTGATGACACATTGTACCCTTTAAGTTCAGGGCTTGCTGCAGCATGCACCAAGAATATTGGAGGTAATGCTGTGGCTGACAAATTCGTTCTTTGAACTTTTTCTATTGTGTGTGTACAATGATTTTCTTGTTCACAGGTTATACTCACCATTTTTATTTTTCTAAGTTTTGCTTAATGTGGGATACGATCAATGGTGTGACAGATTATGTGGTTCAAAAACTTGGAGTTGATAAGAACAAAATCACAGAGTTTTGCAGAGAAATGTATAAGAATTATGGCACAACTATGGCTGGACTGAGGGTTAGTGTTCCTTCCTTTTCTGTTTTATGGATTTCTGCAGTGTCTTATTGTGAAGAACTTGGCAATGGATGTCACAAATGACTTTTTCCTCTTATTTGTTTCTGAATCCTTTCAGGCTGTGGGCTATGAAATTGACTATGATGATTACCACAGGTATGCTTTGAAATGTTGTGTCTGGTGGCTTCTGATGTTAAAGTTCCAAGTTATTTTTATGGTTGGGATTCTGCAGACTAAAAGATGTTTAAGTTTTGGTTAAATTTAAAAAGCAGTTTGTTTTGGTTTTCTAAGGTCTGTTTTTGGTTCAGAATACTTAACAAGAAGCATTTTTGTACAGTTTTGTCCATGGAAGATTACCATATGAGAACCTTAAGCCAGATCCAGTGCTGAAGAGCTTGTTGCTAAGCATGCCTCAGAGGAAAATTGTAAGTTCTTGTGGTTTATCAAGTAATCCTGTTGGGTTTCTTTTTTCAAACTGAAAGCAATTATCAACTGTTTATAATTGCTCTCAATTTGATTAAAGTACCAGAAACAAACAGTGTCCCATCTCTTGCAAATGCATGTTGAAATTGTGAAGAGAGTTGAATTAATATATTAAAACTGTTAATCCCCATGAAACAGATATTTACAAACGGTGATAAAGTTCATGCTGCAAAGGTGCTCAGTAGGCTTGGGCTGGAAGATTGCTTTGAAGGTGTGATATGCTTTGAGACGCTCAACTCTCACCCAGAAGCTGCTGAAAACAACAATAGCAGGGATACACCTATTGCTTTTATGCCAAGAACACCAGTTATTTGCAAGCCATCAATAAATGCTATGGAGCGTGCCATTCACGTTGCAAATGCTGATCCACAGAAAACGGTATAAATCCAAGGACTTTTATCACCATTTTCCCTCCAACTTATACCATGTCATTTTTACATCTTCTGTAACTTTTTGAATCTGAATTGTTTTCTCTGCAGATCTTTTTTGATGACAGTACCAGGAATATAGCAGCAGGGAAGAGTGCAGGGCTGCATACTGTACTGGTAAGACCATTTGGGAAGGGCTTAAACAATTGGTGCATTGTAGTGGGTGCATAAATTGTTTATGTGGAATTGGGTCTTTTATGTAAACAATTTTTACATTGGTTATAACACACTGGTTGTTTATGATTGGACACCATTTCATTGGCGGCTACAATGCATTGGTTGTTTATGATTGGACAATGCACTGTTTGTTTTTTATTGGACACCATTGGAATCTAGTGAAAAAAGTTGTGATTTCATAACTAATTGATCAGCCTAACATGTAAAATTTGACAGGTTGGTTCTTCAATCCGCACAGAGGGAGCAGACTTTGCACTTGAAAGCATTCACAACCTGAAAGAAGCCCTGCCAGAGATTTGGGAAGATGATGTTGGCTTTGAAAATATTGTACGCCCAAAAAGAGCTGTTGCTATTGAAACAGTTGTAACAGCATAAAACATGTCATTACAGAGAATGGGGTTCTACACTTGTTTTTTTTAGGAGTTTTCTCCATTGCTAGAAAGATGTCTTCCCCATCTCTGTAGTTTTAGATGTTTTATCGCATCCCTGTTTCTGAATTAAGTAGTACCAGTTCTGGATATTCTCCAGAGGAAGAACTTCTCAGACATTCAAAATCTGCACCTACCAAAGCCTTACCAAAGGAAAGTCAAGAATCTGTCGATGAAGAAGTGGTTGTACATAGCTAAGTAGTGAAAACATCCATGGCAGTCAAAAAGCAAGACAGTAATCTCTGTAAACTCCATGTGGGTGAGGAAGGAGGAGATGAAGGTGGAGGTGGGCGCATTTCTTTGATGTTCAGATGTTCTTAACAGCACTATATGTGATTGCTTATATAGCTTTCCTTGTAAGTAGTGATTTCTTATGTAGCTTTCGCTGTAAGCAGTTATCATGTTTTAGAAATAAATGCTGACTCAGAGGACGATGTCATATTTATCTTTGTTTGGCTCTCATTTTCCTGTTCTGTAAGTATGTGGGAGTGTTTAAAAACCATGATGATTATGGAGCACGCTATATTATTATATTATATACTTTGTTGTATACAATCATTCCAAATACCTGATTGGAAAACATTCATTGGCATCCACCAACAATCCCATTGGTAACCAGATTAGGACTGGTTTGGAAGGATCTGTCTGATTCAGTTTTGTCATTAGCTGAGGTATATAAACAATTCCATGGAATCTTTTTTCCCTGAATATATCTCATCCTGTAAAACCTTTGACGTATTCAATCAATGGTGAGATACATTCTAAGATTGTATTTCTACATTTATAGATCAGCTCAATATTATTGTACATTAAAAAATATATTTTTGTTTTGTTTTGATATTGATAAGTTGAAAGGGGTTGAATTATTGTACAACATAGTCATAAGACAGATTAAACATGTGTTTTTGATATTAATAAGCTGAAAGGGGGTCCCAATTCATGTACAACATAGTGAAAAAACATAACAAACATGTACCATGAGCAATAGAACAGATCAAACCATTCACCTAGATCAAAAAGAGTGAGGTACAACTGTAACCAAGCTGCCAAAAACAACTATAAATATCTTCTTGTTTTGATAAATATTAAAAAAAAACATTTTTTAGTACCGATTTTTGTTTCAATAGATGATGAGATACTCTCTAAGATTGTATTTCTACATCTATGTATTCTATTTTTAGTATATCATCAATACTATTGTACATTGAAAAATATCTTCTTGTTTTGTTTTGATATTGATAAGTTGAAAGGGGTTGAATTATTGTACAACATAGTCACAAGACAGATTAAACATGTGTTTTTGATATTAATAATCTGAAAGGGGGTCCCAATTCATGTACAACATAGTGAAAAAACATACGAAACATGTACCATGAGCAATAGAACAGATCAAACCATTCAACTAGATTAAAAAGAGTGAAGTACAACTATAACCAAGCTGCCAAAAACAACTATAAATATCTTCTTGTTTTGATAAATATTAAAAAAAAACATTTTTTAGTACCAATTTTTGTTTCAATGGATGATGTGATACTCTCTAAGACTGTATTTCTACATCTATGTATTCTATTTTTAGTATATCATCAATACTATTGTACATTGAAAAATATCTTCTTGTTTTCTTTTGATATTGATAAGCTGAAAGAGGGTTGAATTATTGTACAACATAATCACAAGACAAATTAAACATGTGTTTTTGATATTAATAATCTGAAAGGGGGTCCCAATTCATGTACAACATAGTGAAAAAACATACGAAACATGTACCATGAGCAATAGAACAGATCAAACCATTCAACTAGATTAAAAAGAGTGAGGTACAACTATAACCAAGCTGCCAAAAACAACTATAAATATCTTCTTGTTTTGATAAATATTAAAAAAAAACATTTTTTAGTACCAATTTTTGTTTCAATGGATGATGTGATACTCTCTAAGACTGTATTTCTACATCTATGTATTCTATTTTTAGTATATCATCAATACTATTGTACATTGAAAAATATCTTCTTGTTTTGTTTTGATATTGATAAGCTGAAAGAGGGTTGAATTATTGTACAACATAATCACAAGACAGATTAAACATGTGTTTTTGATAGTAATAAGCTGAAAGGGGATCCCAATTCATGTACAACATAGTGAAAAAACAGACGAAACATGTACCATGAGCAATAGGACAGAACAAACTATTCAACTAGATTAAAAAGAGTGAGGTACAACTGTAACCAAGCTGCCAAAAACAACTACAAATATCTTCTTATTTTGTTAAATATTAAAAAAAATAACATTTTTAAATACCATTTTTTGTTTCAATCCATGGTGAGATACTCTCTAAGATTGTATTTCTACATCTATGTATTCTATTTTTAGTATATCAGCTCAATACTATTGTACAATAAAAAATATCTTCTTGTTTTGTTTTGATATTGATAAGCTTAAAGGGGGGTTAAATTATTGTACAATATAGTCACAAGACAGATTAAACATGTGTTTTTGATATTAATAAGCTGAAAGAGGGTACCAATTCATGTACAACATTGTCTTGTACAATATAGTCACAAGACAGATCAAACATGCATTTTTTATATTAATAAGCTGAAAGGGGGTACCAATTCATGTACAACATAGTCAAAAAACAAACGAAACATGTACCTTGAGCAATACGATAGATCAAACCATTCAACCAAATCAAAAAGAGTGAGGTACAACTGTAACAAGCTGCCAAAAACAACTACAAATATCTTCTTATTTTGTTAAATATTAAAAAAAAAAAAATTTAAATACCACATTTTATTCTATCACTTGTAAGAAAGTTAATATACAGTGAATATTTTTTCAAAACTAATATTTATAATTTCAAAACAATAAAATATTTTAATGGAAGAATTGAATTTATTTAAACAAATCTATATCATTTAAATTATATTTATGATAATTGTATATAATATATAATTGTTATTTTTGATTAATAGCAAATTTAAGTATATGAATTCTATTTAAGCATTATGTTAATACAAATTCCAATTTCATGAATCAAATCTAACTTTAATAACAATATTAATATTTGAAAGATTTTAAAATTTAGTTTGTATTAATAGAAATTTTAATTTTATAAATCAAATCTAATTTAAACAACAATATTATTATTTGTAAAGAATTTTAATTATTTTATTTAAAACTCAATATTGATGAATTTATCTTACTTTAATAGCATTACTCTATTATCTTCACTTTATACAATGTTTAAAATTTAACTTCAAATACTCAAAATAAAATTTTTGATATAATGAATTCTAAAAATACATTAGATAAATCAAATAACCTCTTCACCCTAGTTATTTTTACTTTCTTTATTTCAAAACCCTATAATATGATTGAATGTGGTTTCAATTTCATATGAGAAAGCTAGCTTTTTAAGGAAAACTAAATATATATTAAAAGTTTCTTCTTTTTGTTATTAAAAAAAAAGTCACATGTGGAGGCCACAAATTAAATGATATACATGTGTGAGAAATAATGAGTATCTTCGTCAAGGGTTATCTAAAATATAATAATTATTCACCTTAGGAAAATGACATTCTTTAAAGTAGCATGCACACATTTTATACCTAACGTGACTTTTGTAGATCATATTAAAAACAAATTTCCAAAGAACAATTTTAGGTGATGTGTTATACCTTTTAGATCATACAAGTCTAGGGGAATGAAATTCTTCTCACTCCAAATAGTAGCTACCGACATTACACAAGTGATTCCCTTCTTAGAGAGTTTGTCTCAAACATGGAGATTATCCTTGTTATAATTGAATTTTTTTTTGGGGGGTGTTCAACAATAAAGGAGACCCTTAATCTAGCAGGTTTATACATCAAATCTTAATATGGGGTTTGATTTTTTCATTAGATAATTTTACGATATATTAAAACTCAATCTTTTGGAGGTGATTAGAGAGTTTTCTAATAATGCGTGGATACACAAAGCACTCAATAACATTTTTTTTGTTTTAATTCTTAAGAAAGAGAGTGTTGAATCATCTAAGTTTTTCTACCCTATTGATCTCTATAATGTACCAAAGTAATTACAGGTCATCTAAATTGGATATTAAATTCCCTCACTTCTTCTCAACATGGGTTTGTGAAGGATATTAGATTATTGACGGTAGATAATTGTGGCCATTGAGATACATTGCTTTGTCTTGCTGTAGGGATAAAACTCTGTTTATCAAGTTAAATATGTTTGAAGCTTATGATAGGATCAAATGGCCATTCCTTAGGAATACTCTTATGGCCTTTGGTTTTTCTTAAAATATATTGACTAAGTAATGAGTTGTGTGGGTTCTCTCTCCTTTTTAGTCTTAGTTAATGGTTTCCCCTCCAACTATTCTCTACTTCCAACGGTTGTGAAAAAGTGATCGCTTATACTCTCACATATTCATCCCCATGGCTAAGGGTTTGGAAAAAATTCTAAAGAACTTGAAAGCTAACGGTTGCATCCATGGTTGGATTAATACACAAGATCTTGACTCACAAACTCATCTAGAATTTGTTTATGACATGGTTTGGTGGGTGTTACTAAATTCAAGAAGTTGCTAATATAAAGAAAAAAATGGATATCTATTTGTCTCTTTCAGCAAATAGATTAATAAGGACAAGTCTGATATCTTCTTTTTGAATACCCCCTTGAACATCTAGTAAAGAGTATAACTATTATTCTTCATTTTAAAATAGGGCTACTTCTATTCAATTCTTGCCATCCCCTTATATCTCTTGCTAATCCAAAAAATACTAGTTAAAGAAGATCAACATGATAGATTTATAATAAGGGTCCATCATTAGACATTTTGATGGTTGTCTTTTGTTGGTTGATTGAATGTACTAAATTTTGTTCTACAAGATCATTCCCATATACAAATTCCTTATTTTATCTATTCCCAAAAGAATCTTTAATGAATTTGATGCTCTCTCAAGGAAATTCTTATGGGTGGGTAATTTGGATTCTAAAAACTAGAGTCTGGTTAGTTGGGATCACATGTGTAGGCCTAAGAAACATGGTGGTTTGGGACTTAACAAATTTTTTTCTCAATAGGAAAGCCTTGATTGCGAAGATTTATTGGTAATGGTGTAAGCATTTAGGTTAGCCTTGGACTATAAATTTTAATTTCAAATATCTAGGTTGAGTAGTTTATTTTGAGAGTGGATATAGTAGGAAGATGCTTCATTTGTTAAGGATTGTCTCTTTTAGATTGTCAAAAATAGTTAGAGGGATCTCTTCTAGAATGATTCTTGGGGTCTCCACCCCCTACTTCTCTTGTCCTTTCCTATTTTATAACTTTTGAGCTAATTATTTATGGTTGTAGGATGGTCCAAGATTGTTAAATTTAAGAGCACCCTTGAGTTTCTCTAAGCTATTTGATCTACAATGTAAAGGATCCTAGCAAATGGCTCAAAGGGGAACTCTTGAAGCCCCAACCACCTTATCTTCCATTCCTGCACTTCAACCATTTTTCTCTTTAGAGGAAGTGGTTGTTATCGCATGGAGTCATGATCATAAAGGAACTTATAAGGTGGCTCTTGGCTACAAGTCACTTGACTTGAGTACTTGTAAAAATAGACCCTTCCTTTGGTGGAACAAAATTAGGAATAAAATGGGTTGGCCTAAATTCTTTTTTATATGGCTACTTTGTTAAAAAAATATCTCACCTAGGGAATATTAAATAGAGAGGGTTTCAAGGCCCTTGAAAATGTGTTTTGTGTAGTGTTGAGGAAGAATTTTCTACTCACCTTTTCTTCCAATATCCCTTTGCTTTAGGTTGTTGGAGGCAATGGTGATAGATTTTGTCATGTTATTTCCTTGTTTGATTTATGGGTGAGCATAGGTTGGTCACCTTCTATGACTATTGTTCTCAATGTCACTTTATGAACTTGGTCCTATTTTCATTCTTTGATAGATTTGGCTTGAATAGAACTATTAAATTTTCCAAGGTGACCAAAGTCTCATCTCATAAATCTAGTAGAAGATTATATGGATTTTTTAAAAGAAACCATTACCAAAAAGGGTTCTATGGATGAACTATTGTCACCTTCTAATCAATGAATTTAAAAAATCCTTAGATTTTTTTTTTGTTGCTTCCTCTTGTAATTCTCACATTGCCTTGTAGGATTCTAGAAAGGTGAAAAGGTTTGATAAATTGTCTCCTCGTAGCAAGTAGCTTCCTTAAAATAAATATTGATGGTTCTAGATTGTGGAAATCTAGGTGCTATCAGGATTGGATGCATTGGCCATGTTGAAGATGGGTATGATCTCTTTTTCTTCCTTCCTAATATGGGGATCAACACTAGCAACTAGATGGAATATCACACTATTATTTTGGCTCTTCAAAAATCCCGTGAGTTTGATTGAAAAATTATATTTGTGAAACAAGGTCCTTAATCATGGTTTCTCTTTCATATAGAGTGAGGACCTCTTAACAACTGGTGATTTTAGTTGAGAAAATTCTTTGTCTCACTCCTAAGTTTGAAGTTGTATCCGTTGCTCATATCCCCAAGAATAAAACCTACTTGTAAATTATCTTGCCATGCCAAATGGGCTACTAAGGAAAAATGAAATTAGAATGCCTTTAAGTGGGTTTGTTGCCTCTTAGAAAAGCATCCAAACTTATCCAACTTGTTCACAATGATCAATCCTAACCCTTTCCATTCTACTTTGTTGTAGCTCAAGCTTGTTGATTGTTACTCTTCTTGGAATTCTTCAACTAAGTCCTTTTGTTGGTCTTATAGAATTTTGTGGCTTTTTTAGGATGCTCAATATCAAGTTCTTACTAACTTGGTTGATAAGTGGTACCTCTTCTTCAAATATTATCACTATCTAATAGGATCTCTAAACTCTTTTGTCGAAGAGATTTTGGAAAATCCATTTGAATTTTTGGGTGAAGCCACAATAGTGGTTTGTACAATTTGATGGAGGAAGGAAAACTGAGAAAAAATGACCCCATGGCAAAAAAATTAGTTTTAGGGGTTCAAATGAACCTACAAGTTCGACCGAACCAAAAAGGGGTTCGACCAAACTAGGGTTCGAGCGAACCCATTAATTACTAGGCCCACATTTCCCACCCAAAAGACAAAAGAAAAATGCATATTGAAGGGGGTTCGAATGAACTTGGTTCAAATGAACCCCCCTTATTCCTCATTCTCCCCCTGAAACACAAAAGAAACCTAAATTTTTATGCTTCGAAGCTCAGGTTGAGGATGAAAATGGAGGAGTCTTCACAAACCCAACTAGAATCAAGTAGTCCTTGGAACAAGCTATCCAACGAATATAATTTTAATATGTTTTGGTTTTATTATGTATTTGTTTTTTAATTTTATCAAACATAGGTTTTTCATTGAAAATGAAGGTCTTTGTTCTACACATGTGGAAAAATAGCAGATTATCATTTTTTTTTTTGAAAAATATTAGTGCTTCAGATATTGAAGTCCTTGATCCAACAAAAAAAGTTATGCATTATACGGTCGCGCTATGTTTGAATTGTAATTGGTTTGACTTTGAAACTTGATTAAAGAAAAAACATTCAATAAAAACTATCTAACCAAGTGGAAGCACTAGATATCGAAAGTTACAAATCTAAATTTGAAAGAATTAGAATTTTATTCTTCATGGAAAAAAGGTTATGTATTATACGATGTGTGTCACTTTTTTAAAATGTTGTTTTCTAAAAAAAACCAATTTTCATGGGAGATGAAAAAAAAAGTGCAATCTAATTCCAAAAAAAATGAAAAATATATTTTTAGAATCTACAGACAAAATGTGAAGAGACTCTAGTTTGCATCATCTTCAAATTCCTCACGGTTTAGCCACTCTAGGTACCCGAATGTGAAAATTTAGTTAAAAATAATAATTTCAGTGTCCAGTTTGGCCAAAAATTGTAAACCACTATTGTGGGATCACCCTTTTCATGTACTCCTTTTATTTGTAACTTCGATTATTTGAAAAATACTATTTTTATAAAATGTAATAATTTATCATTAATGTAATTCTCTTTTTACCAAAAAGAACCAAATATATATATATATATATATATATATAAACTTTATAATTTATTAGCCAATAGGCTACATATAGTGTGAGATTTGAGCCTGAAACAAGTCTCATGCCTGCAAACCACTATTGAGTCGTTAGAAAGCAAGTTTCAATTGTCATTTAATGGTAAACCAGTTGTTGTTAAAAGGTAAAAGCCTCCAAAATATCAAGTACAAGCTTTGAAAATCTCACTTATCACATAAAACCTAGATAAAATTGATTTCCAGTGTTTTTTTTTCAATTTGATAGCAACTTTTTTATTCATTTGTATTGCTTTATGTTTTAAATCTATATGCAAATATTTCATAATTAAATAAATACTTAATTTCTTTAACAAAAAAATCTTGATTTGTCTAAGTTTATTTCATTCCATTGTTTAGAACTTATTATTAATTGTTTAATCCAGTCACATACAACAGAATTTGTAGTACATGCATACACAAACACATACTTTCTAACATATTAACATAGATACATTGTTATCCTTGAACCTCCTTTAAATACAAATACTAGTATATTTTAATTATAAAATTATTAATATAAAACTTTTGTAAGATATTTTCTACACATCGTTTACTCTTTTAATATTGCACCTAGATCTACTAAATTAGCCTTTTTAGATCTCAAAACGTGTTTCACGGTATTTCCATTTTAAGAGAGAAATTATCTTGACTCCACGTTATAACACTAACAAGTTAAATTTAGTTGCCCAAATTTACCATTATTTACGAGAAATGGTGTTATTACAAGTAACTTTGATGTTAAATCCTTCTATTAAATAAATAGTCGGTGAGGTTTTTTGTTTCCCTTCTCGATAAAAGTGGTTTCTATCAAATTATTCAATATTTAAATAGTTAAATTTTATTGTTTTGAAAACTTAACAGATGTGACCTCATCTAACTTTATGCGTATGATGTTGTTTTCTCTAATGAAAGACCAACTGTCATATTTATAATTAATTAAATATGAGACGGCATTCAACATCACATGATTTAAAATAAATTTATATTAATAACTTTTACCTTAAATTATGTGTCAAATCTTTATATGATGCAATCATCTTATACAAATGGACATTTTAATTTATTCCATTTTATTAAATGTGAAATCTTTAGAAAATGACTTGCTAACAACATAATAGTAAGTAATAATTAATATTTATAAAATAAATTTATTATTAAATATTTTAATGGTCAATAGTTTTTTGATCTATTGGTAAAGTTGAATGATTTTCAATAAATCTAACATCAAGACAATACCATTGATACCATTAGGAATAAGGTCGGGTCATTTCAGGAATGAATTTGGTGAAATAGTTACTCTTTAATTCTCAACCAAAAAAAAAAGTTCTGAAAGATTCCTGAAATAAATTTAATAGAATAATTAATCTTTAATTCTCAACCAAAGAAATTTCAACATAAAGCCGATACAAAATCTTCCAATAAAAAAAATATCTTAATCAATAATTTTATTTTGTATTAAAAATATAATTTATTAGTATTATTTAAAAAAAACATACGGACAAAAGCGTGCTTTGTACCTAATGACAATGAAAACTATGTTCTCGTTCTACAACGATTCACACATCACAATCAACATTAATCTAATAATAATAATATTAGGTGGAAACAGAATTCGTAAAGGAAAATGTCGTTTATTGAGTTTATTGTATT
>VDFB02176472.1:0-25658 GCA_007258455.2 Sequoia sempervirens
TGTTGTTGTTGGACTTGTTATCTTTCTATGCTTTTTGCTTGATACTTTGAGACTGTGTTAGTTACTATTTATTGGTTGGATTGGTGGGTTGGATAGTTAGACTGATTGATGATTATGCTACTTTATTTGATGACATGGATATTATGATATGACATTATGGTTACATTTGGTTTGGTGATCTGTTTAATTTGATTTCTGTAATACATTGTGATGCAGTGGTTTAGTAATTATTTCATGATGTGATCAGTTAGTTTAGCAATGCTACTTTATATCTAATATTGTAATTGTTAGTATAGCTTTGGTGAGAGGACAGTGTAGCACCACTCGTTTATGAGTGCCCTGCTATGCTGCAATTCCTTCTCACGATATGATGTTTTGTTTATATATATACATATACTTGTTGTACACAACCTTGTTTGTATGCAAGAATTGCAGGAGCAGAGTCTCGATTCCACCTACTTCAGGAGGACAAGGCAAGCATCAATTTAACCCAACGGGCATGATGTTGAAACATAGATGACAAGAAAGTCACCCTGTCCCATGTTTGTCAAACCGTCTTATGTTTAGTGGTATTGTGCGTCTTTGACTTGGCCATTTTGCATTTTATTAAAGTGCTTTTGTGTGAGTGTACTTTTGATATTTATTTTACGTTGGTGTTTAGTATGATGTAATTTAAATAATTAAATGATATTAATAAATGTTGATAATAGTGTTGGAATAGTTGGTATTAAAATATGAAATTTTATATTAAAAGCCATACAATTTATTAAAGATAAATAAATGGAAATGTGTAAATTAAATTATTTAAAATTGATATTTTGATAATTTAATTAAAATAGTATGTTGAGGATAATTAATGAAATAAATTAAATTGTGTGAATTGCAAGTAAAACTGCAATATCAGAATTAAAACAAAAAGTGTTGTTAAATGGGAAAAAAATCAATAAAAGAAAGAAAAGATGAAAATGACCAATGAATGTTGAGTTTTGGCTGTAAAGCTGGGAATGAAATTAGAAAACTTCTTTTAATTTTGATTTATGGAGCTTTCAAAAAAGATAAAGAAATCTTTTTATTTAATAGCAAATTTGTGAGATTTTCATTCACGAGAAAATTGAAAGAAACTACACAAAAATATTGAGTTCTGGAAATTGGATCCTCTCTTGTTACCTCTATAGAATTTTATTATGTTTCATTATTATGGAGGGGAGGCTCTTTTGAATTAAAATATTAGATTAGAAGATTGATCAAGGAAATTTGGTGGAGAAGTTCTGAAGGAAGAAAGGGGAGCTCTTCGAAAAGGCTGTTTGGGATCAAGAAAGGCTTCGTCAATTCTTCAATAAGCGCAGGAAACCAGGTTCCATTATCTTCTTTTGATTTCTTTGAATCTGTTTTAAAAAAAAAATATAGATAAATAAATAATGTTATTCTGTTAATGAAAAGAAACTTTATGGGGTTTTAGAAAATTCTTCTGGATAGGAAACAAATGAGAGAAATTTATCCTTTGAAAATGTCCAGTATTTCTATGTTTTGATATAAAAAAAAATTAAATTCCCTCCGAGATAAATGAGTTTGAATATATACTCATATATATATATATATATATGCCTTTGAAGTATATATATTTATATATATATATAATATATATACATTTGTATACATTATTAGTTTTTCCCTATTGAAGATGTTCTTGATAAATATCATATATATAAAAATATGTATATATACATATATATATATATATATATATATATATATATATATATATAATTATATTTTATATATTAAAATAAAATTGAGTTCGCATTGTATTGTTTTTTGGGCTGAATTGATGGTACTACTTTTGTTTTTAATTAAAAAAAATTATGTAAAATTTTTGGAGGGGACGACGCTGGCCGTACCCCCCATTCCTTCCTTGGCCGCTTTGGGCGCTGCCCACAACAGTAATTAATACTGTTGTACACAACCTCATCCCCTTGTGTCTACAGCCTGGGAAAGGCCGACAGACTTATTGACCCATGTGCTTATGGCTTATATTCGTTGCTTCATTTTTTTTAATACATAGGATATATATATTGTTTAATTATTGGTTAATTTTGGAATATGGTATGTGACAAAATAAACATAATAATATGTGTAAAAATATTATATATATATATATAATATCAATGTATAAAAAAATAATTTTTTCCTTTATAATTTTGAAAATTATGATTTCCAATTGTGCTGATTAATTGGAAAAAGCGAATTATATTGTTGTAACAAAATTATTATTAAACTTTTATTTAAAATTGTATTTGGGAAATGAAGTTTAGTAATGGAATAAAATGAATTATTTAACTTTTTGTGAAAATTATTATGTTATTCTATTTTTTTTAAATCAGCTTGACTTCTTTATTCCTTTGGGTCATCGTTTTGGCTTTTATGATGTGGGAACCCTGATTGCTTTAGGAACCTGCTTAGGGTTGTTGTAAACCTTAGACTTTCAAAGGCATGAAATGTTTTATTAGATGGTGTTTCTCTTGTTATGTGCTGTTTTGATAGATATTTTCAAGCATCCATAGCTTGTTTTGAAAGCACCTATTTTAGGATTTTAGCCATAGCAGCAAGGCAGTGAACTGTTTGATAAAATGCTTTGGTAGACATGTATGAAAAATGTGGTAGCATAGACAACTGTCACCATCTGATATTTATGTAGTTGTAGTATGTTATGTGCAATGTAATCAGCGATATGAATATAACTGACAAAAATCTATTTTCTATAATTCATGGATTGAAATCTGCATTTTATTTTCTCTTAATGTATGTATGCTATGGAAATGCCATTAATTTTTTTTAAAAAGTATTATGCTATGTGTGATACTATCAAAAATGTAATTATATACTGATTACTCTTTCTTTTTACATAATCTAACGTATTTCAAACTTTACATAGGCTGCTCGACACTTCAAAGGCAACAAAGGCAAGACTAGAAAAGCATGGGAAACACAAACTTGGCTCTGGTGGTTATATGAAATTAGCTGCATGAATTGTAAGTATCAATAAATGAAATATTGCATCCAAATTATAATAAATTGAAAATAATTTTAGTTTTATCACACCATAGAAGCAAAATTCATGACTTTCTCTCAAGATAAATGTGTAGGGCTCAATTCAACAGAAGTTCCCTCAGAGAAGAGGACCCTCGGAAGATTGCCTCTAGCAAGGCTATGGAGCCGGGTTGAACGCCTAAGAGTCTTGACTAGGCAAACACAATCTCCCATTGCATCCGACACGCAGGTAAATAAACTCAATAAAGTTTATTTAAAATTGAATACTTGTGCAATCTATTCAATATTAATTTCCACCATAAAGTAATTACATGCCTATTTGTTTTAAACATTCAAGAAATGATAATACTGCACATGGCATTGGAATGCAACCCAGTGAGGGTGGAGTAGAATGTGCAGATGAAGGTCATGGTGTGCATCCTGGTACTTTAGAGCATGTAGAGCGTGATCAGTCATGTTGAGCATGATCGTGCTAGAAGATCGTGAATATGATGTGGCCCCATCAGGTAAAGAGGACCACTCTAAAGTTCTTTTAAACATATTTAATTGCAATTGGTGTATTAATTAATGTAACCTTTTGTGTTTCAACTTTAGAGCATGTAGAACATGATCAACGTGTTGAGTATGATCAGGCTAGAGAAGATCAGGAACATGATGTGGCCCCATCAAGTAAAAAGGACCACCCTCATGTTCTCTTAGACATATTTAATTTAAATTGGTGTATTAATTAATGTAACCTTTCGTGTTTCAACTGCAGATCATGATTTAGAGGGTGTTCAACATGTTGAGCATGATTCTATAACAAAAGTTCAGGAACATGATGTGGACCCATTAGGTGAAGAGAACTACTCTAATTTTCTTTTAATTAATGAAATACTTGTAACAATAATAATAAAACATATCAGTTTAACATTTCTTTCTTATTGCAGTAGATCCCCCCTTGCAGCGGCGTCCACGTCATGAGCAGATGACTAGGCATACATTAAGATCATGAGCAGAGGGCAGAACAACTAAAGGGGGGACAAATATTGATTTAGAAAATGATACTCCACTTTAGCTTTATGTAGCTTTCAAAAATAAACAAAAAAAAAGTGATTGTAATCATATCATGACAACCATATTTTTGATAATATGTAAAAACTGAAAGAATGAATATTATATGTTAATGAATAAATGTGAATATGTTAATTAATGAATGTTATATGTTAATGAATGAATGTTATATGTTATTAATGGATGAATGAATGTTATATGTTATTAATGGATGAATGAATGAATGTTATATGTTATTAATGGATGAATGAATGATTAATGTTATATGATTGGGTATGGGGAATTGAGAGTGATGTGAGGGGGGGGAGGGGCCAAATGAGCTTCCATTGTCACGTGGTTGGCCCTGTTAAGTAGAGAATATTAAACTATTCTAAACAAAAGAGAAGCTCAATAAGGTAATGCACTTTTCAATATAAGAAATGCATCATTTGAAGCATCAAACCAATATGCGTACCGGTGATATGACGTAAATATCACCGTGAATGGTACATTTACACGAATATTTTTTTTTTTTAAAATGATGTTTCGTCACAATTTCGACGAAAACCACTGACGAATCAATAGAAAAGTTTGACGAAGTTTCTATAGCTGTGAAGAAGGTTTCATCGTAACTCCTTGCCCATTTCATCAGAATTTCGATGAACTTTTGGCGTTGTTTCCATGCTACTCCTTGCCCATTTCGTCACACTTGTGATGAACTTTTGGTGTTCTTCCGACGCTACTCCTTGGTATTTTTGTCGCAAAGTCGATGAACTCTTGGTGTTGTTTCGACACTACTACTTGCCTATTTCATCGCATGTTTGATGAAATTTTGGTGTTGTTTCGATGCTACTCCTTTCCCATTTCATTGAAATGGCGACGAACGTCTGGTGTTGTTGCGATGCTACTCCTTGCCCATTTCATCGAATTGGCGACGAACTTCTTGTGTAATTCATCGGTGGATACATGAAGTGTTTGTCGATATTCTGATGAAAGGACAAGCCATTTCATGATGCCGACAATCAACGATTCTTCACCGTTATTTCGACGTTTAATTCGTCATCGGCCTTTTGACGAAAAAGGAGCAATGCAAATATTTTCGCCATTTCGTCGCGTTTCCGACAAAGATTTGTTGAACGACTGACAAATGACTGTCAGAAAATGGAGCCAAATTCAATAGTGTTTGAATAAAAGCCTCAAATAAATTTGGTCTCAATGGTGGTGGAATGCCATGGAAATCCATAGCAATTTTCTTGTCATGGCATTTGTCATGCCATTCCATCACCATGAGACCACATTTCTTTGAGGCATTTTTTGAAATAGTTCGTTGCCTTGTCTATGCTACCACATTTTTCATACATGTTTACCAAATAAGGTGCTTCCAAAAAGCTATGGATGCTTGAAAAAAATCTATCAAAGCATAATTTAATAAGCAATAACATAGACAAGGCAACAAATATTTGAATAAAAGCCCAAAGAATGTGGTCTCAATGGTGGTGGAATGCCATGACATCCATAGAAATTTGCTTGTCATGGAATTCATCATGTCATTCCATCACCATGAGACCACATTTCTTTGAGGCATTTTTTCAAACAGTTCGTTGCCTTGTCTATGCTACCACATTTTTCATACATGTTTGCCAAACTATTTTATCAAATAGTTCACCTCCTTGCTGCTATGGCTAAAATCCTAAAATAGGTGCTTCCAAACAAGCTATGGATGCTTGGAAAAAATCTATCAGAGCATAGTAATAAGCAATAGCATATACAAGGCAACGAACTGTTTGAATAAAAGCCTCAAAATAAATGGTCTCACGGTGGTGGAATGCCATGACAATCCATAGCAATTTTCTTGTCATGGCATTCAAGCCATTATCTCCATCACTGAAAGGAGATCATTATTTCTTTGAGGGTATTTTTTCAAAACAGTTTCTTGTCAGCCTTGTCTATACCACATTTTCATACATGTTTTACCAAAGCATTTTATCAAATAGTTCAATTCTTTTACTGCTATATTAAAAGCCTAAAATAGGTGCTTCCAACAAGCTATGGATGCTTGGAAAAAATCTATCAAAGCATAATAATAAGCACAGTATAGACAAGGAAGGAATCGGCTTGAATAAAAGCCTCAAAGAAAATGGTCTCACTGGTGGTGGAATGCTACTTTTATCAATCCATAGTAATTTTCTTTGTCATGGCATTCGGCCATGCTATTCCATCACCATGAGACCACATTTCTTTGAGGCATTTTTTCAAACAGTTCACTGCCTTGTCTATGCTACCACATTTTTCATACATGTCTACCAAAGCATTTTATCAAACAATTCACTGCCTTGCTGCTATGGCTAAAAGCTTATAAAAATTACCTTTGAACAAGCTATGGATGCTTGGAAAAAATCTATCAAAACATAATAGTAAGCAACAAGCTATGGTCTCATGGTTTTTTTTCACGTGAAAATCAGTGTGATTTTATTCACTTTTTTTGCAGGTTATTGTTGTCAAACAGATTGCACCTGAACGCTTGAATAGTTAAATTCAACAATATGTTGAAACATGGAATGATCGTCAGGCCTGTGGGTTGCCTAATTTTAAGGATCAATCTCCAGAGAGGGTTGGTTCCCTGATGAAAACCTCCTAAAACTAACTAATTTGGCTGGGAAAGAGATATAAAGCTTGCTTGAATTGAAATCCTAAAGCTACAAGAGGTGATTGCACCAAAATTATGTGATTCTATTCGCTATCCTAAACCTATAACCAGCTGCAATAAAGTCCTAAATTTATTTCACAATTCAATTAACATCATGAAATTCATCAATATTTCACATGTAGGTTTGAAGTTTCAATGTTTGTAAGAGGAAAACTAGATTTTCACAGATACAAATGACTAAAATCTTTGTTAAACATAACATGCAACCTAAATTATAACATGAAATCTTCTTTCTTTTTAAAGCATCAATGAGACAAAACAAAGGATTCAAGATAAAATCACAATGTTTAAATCGAATCATTCATATGACAATAAAACTCAAGAAAGTATTGAGAAGGAAACACTATACTGAATATAAACTCTATTACAATGTTTGAATAATAAAAAGTTGAGTTACAATGCCTCACTGCTGTATGTGTAAGCAGGAAAAAAGAACTAGAATGAAAAAGATAAACTTTTTCAATATATACAATGAGAATGCACTTCAAAGTGCATGAACATGTAACTGAAAGTCAATTTCAGTGAGAAAATGACAATTCCAAGGTGAAATATGAGCATAAGCAAAAATCCTTGAAAATAAGGTTCAAACTCATGCAAAAATGAGTGAACTCAGTCTCGAACTCACAGTCATAAAGCATGCAACTAATCTGTAACTCAATCTGAACTGGAAATCTCTGAATGTGGGCCAAAACATGCAAAAATCTTCCTTGCTTTAATCAATTCGCCCATGATAACTCAAAATCCATTCTTGCATGACAAATCTTCAGTTGAACCTATAATTGTGACTCAGCTTTACATAACATTCTTTATTTGTATTTTAAGATGATGAATTAATTAAATGATTTATAACACATCATTTAATTAATTCATTTACATTGAATAATACAAATAAACTGAAGAATAAAGCTAATTTAGCAAAGCGTGTTTTTCCACCTCATAAATCATACTTAGCATATATTTTTTTAAAATTATGCATCCTCCACTAAGTCATTATTGGTGACCATGCACATTATACTTGACATCATTGTTAACTCTTCACAATCATCGATTACCATCAGCAATATTGAATAAACACTTAGCAAATATTTTTAAAACCTCAACTCTAAGTATATATGAAAAAGGCCGACCACTATCATTATGCTCATAGACTTTACTCAAACTCACGGCATCCTTAGTATGATTAGGTTAAATGACTTAAATAAGTCAATACCATGGCACAATAATATGAACTCATTCTCTTGTTTTTCCAAAGACCAAAGTCAAAAAAATCGAATTAGTGGCAAGAAAAGTATCGAACCCTAATTATCATTCACATTCTTCACTTCTTTGTCTTTGCTCAAGGAAGAAACTTTGAGAAGAAGCTGTGGCCGCCATGAAAAACTCTATTGAAGCTCAGAACTGAAGATTTTTTGCACTGTTTCAGCCATTCTTGCAGTATGGAAGCGTAAACAGGAGGTAGGCATTGGTTTTTCCTCTGCTGTTGAGCCTCCATTCATTATCTTCTATTCTGACACATTTGTTCATACTGCTTAAGCCACCATTTGAGATTATTTGTAACCCGATAGGAGAAGACTTAAAATAAACTTTTATGGTATTTATCCTTCCGAGAGTTTTTATTCTGATGGCATATGAGGGTTTCTATTCTAATGGCATAAGCTCGGCCTATGGAAAGCATTTCACTCTTCTTTTATTTTCTGAACAAACCCTCACATGGGTGTCTCTCATTCCTGTGCATTAATTTTTCTTTGTCTCTGTCTTATTCCAATGGCTGAAACCTCATTCATTCTAATAGCCGTAGCCAGTAGAAAAAACTATGTACATTGAGGCCCCAGCTATCACATTTTTTCAACTGGGTATTGTGAAGTATTTGCATTTTGTATTTCTAAAACATTAAAAAATATGCATTTTAATTGAAAACCTTTAGATGGATATTCTGAGACCGCCATGGTTGATTTCATTGCATCTCTTATTGCACAAAAATATGCTCAATTTGTATTCAATATGAACAAAAATATATGAGTAGTTTTTCATCTTCCAGATGTTTGAATATCAACCCTTTATTGCACACCTTTGTATCTATCATTTTCAAGCATGTATCTTGATAAATTTATCTACATTCTCACGGCTTGATAAAAAATTTAAGTGGTCTCAGTGACTAGATGTTTTTTTGAAACCCTTACCTTTTTTGAAGCAAGGCATTATCACTGTGCATCTTCTATTGTTGTTTCTTTAAATTTTCTGTAGCTTTCTGCCTGAAATTATTGCAAATCATAGGCTGAGAAAAAACTCTTTTCTTATACTAGCACAACGATGTTCCTTTGATCATAAAGATGAAACTATACTATCTTGTTATCATGTTGTCTGCCTTTCAGCTTACGCATTCATGCCTACAAATCTGTTGTTGCTTTTCCTGCCTAGTAGAGATGCCATCATTACTTATACAATATTATTTCTTGTTCGCACCTTTAACTCTCCCCTCTGCCTGGTTGTTATCCTTAATGCCTATGCACAAATTTTCCTTCATGAAAATAGTGAGATCTCATGGCTCTTGGATGCTTGATCACTACTTTTTGATTTAATGTCATTACATGAACTTGAATGTACAAGCTGAGTTTCCATTTGATCTAGTTACTATCAAGGATGCTTTTTCAGTTCTTTATGACTGTCATAAACTTTTGTAACCATATCTCCATCACTATGAACACTTGTAACAACAATCCTATTCACTTAATCAATTTTGTACCAGCCTTCAAGAGTGTTCTCTATAAAATGCTCCTTTTCTTGCTAAGACTGTCTACTTCAAGCGTATATTGCTACACCTTGAAATTAATGTTGTTTTTCATAGTTGCTGCTCATTCTATGCCATATTGTTACAAATATATCTCTCTTGAGTCTTTTGTAGAATGTGTAACAATTGATTTGTTCGAGTACCTTGTTCTCCTTCTCAGCATAAAGGGCTCAATGCCTCATCAAAGTAAATATGAATGAAAGACATAGCTGAAACTAAACTATGAAAAATACAATTAATGCTCTTTTAACATGCTTCTTTGTTTATGATGAGCAAAAGATAACTGCTCAATCTGTTTCACCATGTTGAATTAGACTACTTTCATTATGATGTTATTGCTTTACAGTAGTCCCGTTTGGTGACTGTAATACTTGATGACTCATGTAATAATGTGAATGAGAGATGTCCTTATGATATGTTAGGATCTACCCTTGTGGGAGCCCATTTTTCTCCACATATCTGATAAAAATATTCTCGAACATGATGAACCTGTTCTTGCACATTGAAGCAAACATGTTAGCAAAATAAAAGAAGCTGAAAGCTTCCATTGAGTTATGTTTTTCTTGATTGTTAGCCTTTCATCTGGTGAATGCTTGATTTAATGCAAATTACATTCCTGTTGGTAGTGTAGGCATAAGGAAGAATGTAATTCATCATTGCTTAGAGTGTAACTCTAATGCCATTCCTTTATAATTTTGTAGGTTCATGGAGCGAGGAAACAAGGCTACAACAACTTGGAGACGCGATGTCTAAAGACATCAACGAAAGTGATTCATCATTACAGGAAATGATGAATTGCTCCTCTTCTTTATGCTTACATTATTTTCAGTAGTGTAGTTTATCCTTGAATTTTTTATTCATCATTTGATTGTCATAATCAAATTCAGTTACTCTCGCGGCTTGTGTGAGATTCAGTGTTTTTACAAAATGAATAAAAAGCATTATTATGCAAATTCTCAATTTTCTGTTTCAAATGCTTGCACAATAAAACTATGATTCAAATGTAAATTGATCTCTATGATGATCAATGAATACTTTAATCAGCAAAACATGAAAATTTATGTACCTATCAATGATGGATTTGATTTAGCGCTACCTGTTTGAGCTTGAAGTGAAAAATAGGTAACAATTATAAACACTTTTTTTTTTACCAATTTTGTTGTTTTAAATGACATTCAAGTTTATGGTGGTTTTTTTGTTTATATGATGATATGTGATATTATAATCCTAATTCATGCTTCTAGGTTGCATAGATATATATTTTATTTTTACATGTTTTTTGTACCAACAAACCCAAAACGAACTGAACCCCCCTCCAAATTTTTTTGGCCAAACCAGCGAACCAAACCCATAAACCTGAATCTCAAAACCTATTCCAACACTCTTCATTTTTCTTGCACAAACTTAATTGACCACCAAATTATGTTGCCCCTTGACTTTACCCGCGTTTACTCCCTCAAACCTCTCTTTTTCATTTAAAACCCCTATTTTCCCAACTAGGGTATGTCATGCCATAACATACTTTTAACCTCCCCTGTCCTTGCAGACCCTTTGAACACATCAAACTCCACAATCTCACCATATTTCCAACCTATTCTAACTTATTTTCAAGCAATTTCTTCTTTTCACCTCTTCTAGCCTTGCTTTTAAGGGGCCTCAATTTTGAATTTTCAACAGGGGCAGTGTTAGTAATCTCTTCCAATGCCATTACTAATACTATTTTCTTATTCCTAATCCCTATCCTACTTACATCAGGCCCATATCACTGAGACACAACCTGAATAATAGGTGGAATGGCCTATTTCAACGTACTACACTCAAACCCTTAAGGGATCGATCCGGTTGAATGTAGCTCAGAGCGATTCCACGTGTTTGGGTGAGAAAGAGGACCATGCCTAGCGTTAACATGTTGGAACAGTCTGTTTGGTCACATGAGTTGTAGAACGAAAGTTGCACCACTTTGTAACTTTCTACTGCTTCCATTTGACACTTTTTCCATCAACTAAAATCTGGACACCATGGGAAAACCACTCCGAGATAATGAAAATAAAGAGAGGTTATTGTAGAGGGGCCTGACGCGATCCCATGGGATCAGACGAGAAGTTTCTAAGCATCACGATGTCCGAGTAACCTCATGTTGAAGTTTGCAGCCATTTTTCCCTATGGACCCTTAAGGGATCGATCTGGTTGAGCATAGCTCAGAGTGATTCCACGTGTTTGGGTGTGAAAGATGACCATTCCTAGTGTAAAAATGCCTATTCAGACATGTTGGAATAGTTTTTTTGGTCACACGAGTTGCAGAATGAAAGTTGCACCACTTTGCAACTTTCCACTACTTCCATTTGACACTTTTTTCATTAACTAAAACTTCGACACCACGGGAAAAAAACTCTGAGATAACATAAACCAAGAGAGGTTATTGTAGAGGGGCCCAACATAATCCCATAGGATTAGATGAGAAGTTTCTAAGCATCACGGTGTCTGAGTAACCTCATGCTAAAGTTTGCAACCATTTTTCCCTTTGGACCCTTAAGGGTTCGATCCAGTTGAACATAGTTCAAGCGATTCCGCGTGTTTGGGTGTGAAAGAGGACCATTCCTAGCGTAAAAATTCCTATTGGGATGCTTGGAACAGTCTATTTGGTCACACGAGTTGCATAACAAAAGTTGCACCACTTTGCAACTTTTCACTGCTTCCATTTAACACTTTTTCCATCAATTGAAATCTGGACACCACAGGAAAACCACTCGAGATAACAAAAACCAAGAGAGGTTATTGTAGAGGGGCCCAACATGATCCCATGGGATCATATGAGAATTTTCTAAGCGTCACAGTGTCTGAATAACCTCATGCTGAGGTTTGCAAACCATTTTTCCCTTTGGACCCTTAAGGGATCGATCCGGTTGAACATAGCTCAGAGTGATTCTGCGTGTTTGGGTGTGAAAGAGGACCATGCCTAGTGTAAAAATTCCTATTTGGATGTGCTGGAATAGTCTGTTTGGTAACACGAGTTGCAGAATGAAAGTTGCACCACTTTGCAACTTTCCACTACTTCCATTTGACACTTTTTTCATCAACTGAAACTTCGACACCACATAAAAACCACTCCAAGATAACGTAAAATGAGAGAGGTTATTGTAGAGGGACCCAATGCAATCCCATAGGATTAGGCAAGAAGTTTCTAAGTGTCACGGTGTCTGAGTAACCTCATGTTGAAGTTTGCAGCCATTTTCCCTTTGAACTCTTAAGGGATCGATCCAGTTGAATGTAGTTCAAAGTGATTCCACATGTTTGGGTGTGAAAGAGGACCATTCCTAGCGTAAAAATGCCTATTTAGATGCATTGGAACAGTTTTTTTGGTCACATGAGTTGCAGAACGAAAGTTGCACCACTTTGCAACTTTTCACTGCTTTCATTTGACACTTTTTTCATCAACTAAAAAACTGGACACCATGGGAAAACCACTCCAAGATAACGAAAACTGAGAGGTTATTGTAGAGGGGCCCAACATGATCCCATTGGATCATACGAGAAGTTTCTAAGCATCACGGTGTCCGAGTAACCTCATGTTGAAGTTTGCAGCAATTTTTCCCTTTGGACCCTTAAGGGATCAATCCAGTTGAACAAAGGGTCTATACTCTAAACTTATCCAAACCCTACCAACTCTTGGGGCAGAAATTATAAGATGTCAAAACTTCAAAATACACAATTAGATCTCAGTTATACCATCGTACAATGGGTAAACCACAAAACCCTCTAGTGTAGCCTAAACCCTAGGGGTTTATTGAAAATGATACTTCCAAAGCTAACCACAACCTATAAATTACTCAAAAAAGTTTGTGATACCCTAAAAAAGCTCAAACAATCATAAAATAATGCTTCCCTACACAAAAACACAATTTAACTCTTCAAAACCACCATTTTTCTTAAAGAAAACTCACTTTTACACACATGGGTTTCACACCCATCTCACTTTCAAACCTCCCCAACACTAACACATCATTCCCACACCTTAATAATGTTAGTGCAGACCCATTCCTCAAGTTAAAGAGGCTACAAAAAGAGGAATGGGTCAAAAAGCCATTTTTATTGACTCAAAACCTTTAAATGTACAAGTTCGGGCTGGTTTTAGTAAATTGATGATATTCTACTCCTTATTTTCCTTGATGAACAAAACCTACTGAATGGTGCTCCTGCACCAATCATACATCGACTTTCTTTTCCCTCCTAAAGTTTGGACCACATCCATTACCTCTACATAAAACTCGGCATCCTTGGTCTTCTTGGTTCCCATGCCTTGATATGGTTATGCAAATGAAAATGAAGCAAAGTAATCATCTCCTTCTCCGCTGGCTGGAAGAATGCATGCTTAATGTTTTGATACATTATATCAACTCTCTCATCTACTCTCATGGTTGAATAATGAAATCCAGTATGGTGGGCCTCTAGAGTTCCAGTCATCTTTCTTCCTCTTCCACCAAATGCTGACCCGATCCACACGTCTGCTAGCCTAATTGACTTTGTTTTTGAAAGTTGAAGTTTCTCCTGAGTCACCAGTGTTGCTCTGTCTTCCTTTTTAAACTCTTTCATTGCTACAAATCATCTTTGGGATTTAATCATTTGTACCACACATGGTTGATGTGATTTTAATCCTTGCATCTAAAGGAAATTTCCTCAACATAAATACTCTCTCAAGGTTAACAATCATACATTGACCTTCTTTCCCATCTTAAATTTTGGACCACATCCATTACCTCCACATAAAACTCAACATCCTTGGTCTTCTTGGTTCCCACACCTTGATATGGTTATGCAAATGAAAATGAAGCAAAGTAATTGCCTCCTTCTCCGTTGGCTGGAAGAATGCATGCTTAATGTTTTGATACATGATATCAACTCTCTCTTCTGCTCTCATGGTTGAATATCAAAATACAGTATGGTGGGCCTCTAGAGTTCCAGTCATCTTTCTTCCTCTTCCACCAAATGCTGGCCTGATCCACACATCTCCCAGCCTAATTGGCTTTGTTTTTTGAAAGCTAAAATTTCTCCTGAGTCACCAATGTAGCTCTCTCTATCTTTTCAAACTCTTTCATTGCTACAATTCATCTTTGGGATTTAATCATCTATACCACATGGTTGATGTGCTTTGAATCATCAGTAATAGTCTTCAAAATTGGCTACTAGTACAAGTTCATTCTGCTTTCATAATACTTTATAACCATGGAGTTCATCCATTCCTTGATGCCATCAAGTGAAGATTGAGGAATGGCATCAATGCGGAGTACATCCCACTTGAAGTCTTTGAAAGAAATAGCCATATCAAATTCCTTTTTCCCAAGTCCTACTCTCTCAAGGTTAACAATCTCAATCTCACTAATAGCGATTACTACTAAGAAAGGTAATTCCGCCAACTCTACCAATCAGTTTACCATAAGAATAATAAAAGAAGAGGCTTTGAAAGGAACTCCATGAAAACCAAGCTCTCTAAATGGTACATATCAAAGTCTAGTTCAAAATCTTTAAGATGAGGCTGCTCCCATAGCTCTCTTACTCGCTTGACAAAACCTTGAAACTCTGTATTGATTTTATTTTTCCTGTCCCTCTCTTGTTGTTCTTCCTCACTTACATCAAGATCATACATTGACCTTCTTGACCCTCCTAAATTTTGGACCACATCCATTACCTCCACATAAAACTAGACATCCTTGGTCTTCTTGGTTCCCATGCCTTGATATGCTTATGCAAATGAAAATGAAGCAAAGTAATCATCTCCTTCTTCGTTGGTTGGAATAATGCATGCTTAATGTTTTGATACATGATATCAGATCTCTCTTCTACTCTCATGGTTCAACACCAAAATATAGTATGGTGAGCCTCTAGAGTTCCAGTCATCTTTCTTCCTCTTCCACCAAATGCTAGCTCAATCTAGATGTCTGCCAACCTAATTGACTTTGTTTTTGAAAGCTGAATGGTGCAGGAGCACCCACACCTCACCTTCAATTTGTGGTTGTTTGATGGTAAATTGGGAGGATAGTTGGTAAATGTTAGTATGTTGAGGTATTTTTGTCTTGAATAAGGTCTAATAGACCAATCTATTTTGATACACCTTTGGTTGTTTTAGTGAAAGGAAAATCAATTTTTCTTTATTCAGCCTCTACAGGCCAGCAGGGTCTGAGTTTACTTTAATTTTTGTAATGGAGCCCTTCCTCCTACTGTGGTGAATTGTGACTCAGGGGAAAGGTTTACAATGTGTTGTTTTCAAGTTTCCTTAACTCTTTTAATAATGGTAAGGTGTTTATAGGGCTGGTGATGTTGTTTTAGGTTGAGAATATCAGATTTTGGCTTGAAATGGAGGAACCAAAGTGATGTTTTTGAGATCTACTGAGTCTAAAGTCTAGGTGAAGGTTTATTATGTGTGTTCAGACCCTAAAAAACTTGTTTGATGCTTTGGTGAGGTTTGGAAGGCCTTGGAGTTGTGAGATGCTAAAAACCCTATGTATTTGTTAGAAAATTGAGGGTTTTAATCAATTATGGCTTAGAGGTTGAGTGATTTTCTAAAACCTATGGAATTGGGAGTTTTGTGACCTATTTGATGACTTTCCAAGAGCTTGTGGGGTTACAAGAAGTGTAAAGAGCAGCTTGTTTGTAAAATAGGGCTAAATTTGTAGCCTTTTTGTAGGGCAGTTTGAAGGATCTCCAAGAAATTGCAAAGAAACCTTGTATGTTTGGCTTGGGAATGGTGTTGGGGATTTGAGTAGATTCTATATTGATGATGAGATGGTCCTTGAGAGGCATTCTCTAAAATTTAAGCCAAATTGTTCAGTTTCAAAGTGTTTTTGTTGGTAGTTGTTCCAAGATGGCCAATTGAAATAACAAAGGTTGTTGATTTACTAAAATTTGATTTGTTTGAGTCTTCTCCACCTTGACTCTACATCACTAAAGTTTATCCTATTTCACTAGTGTAGCTCTCTCTACCTTTTCAGACTCTTTCATTGCTACAGATTGTCTCTGGGATTTAATCATTTGTACCACATGGTTGATGTGCTTTGAATCCTTGCATCTAAAGGAAATTTCATCAACATAAATACTGCTACTCTCTGAAGGTTAACAATCTCAATCTCACTAATAGTACATTTACAACCATATTCAAACATTTTCCTTCAAAAGGCTACAAATTCAAATATTGACTTAAATAGCCTTCAAGAGGCTTTAAATAGCCTTTAAAAATGATTCTACATCTTTCCAATCATGCCTAACTATTCTTTTTGTAACTAACATGACTTATTACATTATAAATCAATTGTGGATGTGTTATGAAATTATTCAATTGACAAAACTCATAACACAAAACTAACTTAAAAGATTTCCGTGAACCAAATTTGCTCAATAACATTGGTGTCCCTACACCAAATTTCATTATTTCAGTAAATGTCATTACAAGTAAATCTCATTACAATTCCTAAGGTACTCTGTTCTCACAGATATTTTACAATGTCACTCATACATTCAAGATTCTCTTATAATGTACACATCATAGGTTCTCATTTAGAGGTTAACTTCAAATGAGAAACTTGATATTCCCTCACAAATCTTTGCACACTCTTTTATAATGGCTTGAAATCAAAATTGAGATTTGTCAAGATCATCAAAATAAGGATGTTGCATTACTTTTTTGGCTGAGATTCTCTTCGATGGCTCCAAAATCAGCATTTTTTGCAAGGAGAGACCAATAAATTTTTACTAGTTTAGTTATAGATAGGCAAAGTAAAAGAATAAAAAGAAACAACTCATGTCCAAAATGAAAATGAAATGAAAATAGATGGAAGGAACTTATAGATAGGCATGGCAGTTTGTCAACTTATTCACTCCTACTCATACATCTTCACTACGAGTTCCAAGATACCTATTGCTCACAACACCTCTCATGAATCTAGAATATCTTTAAATTCGAGATGCTCCTATAATGTCTACATCATAGGTGCTCACAATAAGGTTAACTTCAAATGAATAACTTGAAATTCCCTCACCAAGCTTCACACAAACTTTTGTAATGGATGAAAATCATAATTGAGATTTGGCTTCATAATCAAAATAGGGATGTTGCATTGCTTTTATGCCTGAGATTCTCTTGGATGGCTCATAAATCTGCATTTTATGCAAAGTGACACCATTCAATGTTTACTAGGTTACTTACAGATATGCAAAGTAAAATAAGACATGATAGCATTGGCATCAAACAAATTAGCGTGGATACAAGTATAAATTAATAAGAACCATTGTGCATATACTTACAAATTAATAAAATGAACCATCTGGATCTTCTCTACTCTTTATTGTGTCAAGTATTGCCTCATGGTCAGACTCACGGACCTTCCACAAGGTCTTGTTCAAAGTTCTACCCCCATATTTGCTCAAACGAACATTGGATGCCACAACAAGGTTTGCGTAATGAAGAATATTATGATGCATGTCAAAGTCCTCAAACAGCCAATGTTTAGCACTCTTATGTGGGTACCTTCTAAGCCACATTCCAGTAACAACAACTAAGCTTGTAGGGTATTCGATTTTTTCTCCATCTATAATTGGGGCTTCCAATTTATTTTTAGCCTCAACACAATGACACAAGTAATAGTCTATTCGCTCTTCGTTTTCTTCATCTGCAATAACTACATAAACATGCCCTACATTGATATGTGCATAAAATCACTTGAAATTAGTCAACATTATGAATACAGTACCAAGTAAGATAACAATATGGAATTTGAAAAACTAAGCAAGTAGATATATAACCTAGTTGAACTAGATCTAATACGTGGTCAAAGTCGACCAATGATTCCATTTGTGTTAGTTCCAATGCTATCAGAGGGTGATATGTGTGAAGTGGGGTAAGATAACTTGTCAACCATTTGTCAACCCACTCCCCTGACTCACAATCATTCTAGGCTTGCATTGTACATGAAGAACAAAAGCATGCCATCTTACGTGTATTGATACTCCATGAACCTGCATTTGAGCTAAGGAAAGAGTGTAGCTCACTCGATCCTATTAGTGTACAACAATTCTCATATGGTGCAATGTTAGTATCATCCATCAACCAAAAAAATCTACAAACTGAAGATGTACCTTCATTACCTGGACCCATCAAAGCATTACACCACTCAACGATTGAAATTGCATATGTCAACTTTGCACTATCTTTATACTTTAACTCTTCTTGTGCTAATGCTCTTTTCATGCATGCTCCTGCACCATCATGCTCCCCCTTTCCATGCCCGGCCTCACAAAAGTTCCACATATGATAAACACCTATAGTGAGATGCATCCTGCACAACCAGTAGAACATGCACACGTTCTTAAACTGTGTTGCATAGTTATCCGACCATATTATATTTTGATTATATGCTATGCCCCTCTGAGCCAGATCACTATAGAACATCTGGAAGAAACCTTGCACAAGCTCTAGAGAATGTGTACGATCATCACTAATATAAAAGTGATACTCCCTCAATACCTTCCTTTGGTCCTCTATACTATCAGCTACATGAATGAATGCTATGTGAACAAATATCGAAACCTGTGTGGAGTTGTAATACTGTGACTACACCTCACACTGTGGATGTAGAGTGTATTTATTTGCAAAGTCAACCACTGATACTATGCTACCAACTGGAAAGGTGTCCTTGCATAGCTTGAATTTTGTGTCCAACCATCGAGCTCTATGGGTATTCCTTGCATACTCATACACTAGATTCTCACGAAACATGGACATAAACTGATACACTGGAATCTTCTCAATAACCAAATCATACCTTTTTTCTTGAGACCCATCTTTTGTAGTGTATGCCACTTTTTTATACTTCCCAAAATCTACTAGTTTATGCCCCACCTCATATGTGCTTTCCATATGTTGACATATTCACATTCGTTGCAAGTCATCGCAATGCTCGCATGAACCATCCAAGCATGTTCTCCTGTAGAATATTTGGTCATCCTCTATTTGACATAATTTTTTTGATATGAAATCTCTTGAAGATTTTGGTGGGTCTTTTATGCCACAATCCTGCAAAACATCATTAGTATGCAAATCTAAACATATAGAACAATAAACATCACAATGGTTAGCGAATTCAATATGTAGTCTACAACAACAAGTAGTGTGTGTGTGATTTATCTTGACATAAAAAGGTTTAAGCATTTCAAAGAATCTTTGAGAAATACAAATTTGAGGATAAGAATTTTGAAATTTATGAAAAAATTGGGTTTGAGTCGTATCCAAAAAATGCTTTGGATGTGGCTCACGTTTCTGATTACCGATTTTCCTTCTTACAACATCCCTTTGATTCAGATATGGCCTTGTATTATTCTTCCAATAATCTTCAATTAGTGTTCTCAATGCTTCAACAACTTTTCTATCTTTATGTGGTAGTCTTCTCGAGAATTCCCATAATTCATTTGAATCAGTGCCCTCAATTCTTTGCCGCCTTTGAATGGCTCTTGATAATTTTTTTCTACTAATTCCCATTTGTTCACTTGTCTTTTTAATGAGATGAGATATCTTTGTTTGATAGCTTACCAAAGTCAATGTAATGACATGTCAGGTGACATTACTATCCTTTTATCATGAGGTCTTACCCACACTCTCATAAGAATCCATTAGATTCTTCACAATAGTGTTTTCACTCGATGCATTTGATGTTCTCAACCCAAGAGTCTTCATGATGTTTTTGTACTTTAAACCCCGCATTATTTGAACAAATAGTTGACATCTTCTGGTCTCATTTAGCCTTTCAAAGAAAATTTTCCAAATCTTATCAGCATATCTTCTACAAGTGCGTTCTAGAATCTTACCTTCCATGTGCTACAAAATATCCTCATCAATATTAATCAAAAAATTTGGCTTTCTATGCAAAATTCTAGGTGGTGTTCTCTTAGGTACATACATCTCAACATTAGCAATTTCATCAATATTTAATTGAGGTGGGATAGATTGTGTACCTTTGACCGAGGGTGGAATATAATACATTGAGGTTCACATGGAGATGATGGAATAACTTGTTCATCAAATCCGAGTGATGATGTACTCTCAACTTTAGATGTGGTGGATGGTGTCCAACCATACTCACTTGTGGTAGATGGAGTCCCTCCATATTCGCTTGTGCTTAATGGTGTCCCTTCGTATTCACTTGTGGTAGAGGGTGTGTCTCCAACAATGGTATCTCCATCTCCCCTAGCATGACTCTTTCTCATTTGTGCCCTTTGTGCTACCAATTTCTTTTCTCTTTTTGATGATTGAGGTTCCTCTTCAACTGGCTTATTTTCGTCAATCGTTCCCAATTTCTGTTTTTCACAATATTCCCTCATCCATTTTTTCTCTTTATCTTTGAAGGCTTGGAGCTAATCATCTGTTAGCTTTTTCCTTTTACCAGTTCATTTCTTCGGCATGACAAATAATTTTACCTGTGCAAAAAGTGCTTAGTCAAGTAAAATTAACTAATAGTGAAGGGTTGTAAAAGTCTATTAAAGAGGGAGACCAACGGTCACCTCTTTCAAATGTTAGTTTTTGAAGTTGAAGTGGTTTGTTTTTTAGTATGATATTGTGAAAGATGGAATCAAATTCAAGCTAACCCCATTGCAGGGAGATGACAGGGAACAAGAAAAAATGGCAAGGATAGTGATGATGGGAAGGAAGGAGTTCCTCAAGCATGTGAAAGATAAACATGGTGAAGGTGCAGCTACTTACACGAAGAAAAGAGTTGAGGTAGAAAAAGTAGACAAAGGAGTAATGTTAGAAAGGAAAAAGGATGGAGAAATAGTGATAATAGAAAGGTAATCCTTTATACAGGATCTAGAAATGTTTGCAAAGCAGGTTGGAGACAAGAAAATGACAGATTTCAGTCAAGAAAAGGCAAGAACGAGGTGTAGGAAAGTCTAATACTGTCAAAATAGAGGTATGGAGACCTGATGAAAAGAAATGTGAGGTGAAGAACCTTGGGGCAGAGACCCTAATGCAAGGAAAAGGCAAGATAAGTGGAGACAAGATGGAGAAGAGGCAAGAATGGCCTAGTAAGGTCATGGTGGAAGAGATGGATTGTCCAATGAAAGGGCAAGATGGAAAGCAACAGACTGATGACAAAGAAGATGGAAGACCACATGATGAGAAGGTCTTAGAGGCAAAGGGAAAGAAGGCAGAGGTAAAAGAGTGTGGATGGATTGAGAAAATCCATGAAGGGCTTGTCAAGAATAAAGAAATTATGATAGGGGTAGTGTTGTGTCCCCTGTAGATAAAGAGAGACAAGGAGCAGACAAACATTGTAGAAACAGTGACATTTAAATCAGAAGATACAGAGGTAAAGGGAGATTTGATTCAAAGTCTAGATGCAAAGAACCCATGTAGGGGGCAAGAAAAAGAAGACAAGAAAAAAAGTTTAATGCAGGTCATAAAAATGGAAGTTGCAAAGAGCCTAGATAAAAGGCCAGTGGAAGAATGTATGATAGTTGAGGATAAAGATAAGTACATGGAAAGCATGGTAGATGCAGTAAGTGGTCCACTAAAGGGAAAAGAAGATAAAGAGCCTAAAAATACAGTGTTGGAAAAGAGTTCAATGGAGGATAAGAGATCAGAGGATGTGATGCATCAAGTGGAATGGAAAAAAGCAAAGGAAAGGTCTGAGACAAAGTTTGTAGAAGGTGCAGTCACCATAAAAGGTGAAATTGAAAATACAAAGTGTTTGAATGACTCAAAGATGGAAGATACTAAGGAAGAGATGTTTATAAAGGTTGGCCAAGTGAAGGCTAGAGGAAAGGTGAGAGTGGGATCTCCAAATGAAATGGAGAAGAAAGAAAAATATGAGGCTAGGACAGTGGATAGTCCTAGATGGGTAAGAGTACTGATGTGGAAATTGTATGCAGTTGTGGCAATGGTTCCTAGATGGGAGAACCTGAAGCAAATGGCGACGAGGATGGATAAGAGGAAAAGAGTGAAGGGAGTGATGTATTACTTCATTTTTTTTATGATCATGTTGATGGAGGTGAAGCCAAGGGTGAAAAATAAAAGAATAAGCACAAAGAGTGGGTTGTTTGGAAGTAAGTGACACCATGGAACAAGTTAGGAGCAATTGGATGCAGCCATGGATGATAGGACAAAGTAGGAAGGTGCAGGTTCAAGGTGATCAGTCAAGAGAGGAATTGTTTTGCAAGGACAAGGCCAAGCCTAAGGTGAAGATGAAGGCAAGAGAGAGCAATGGCAGGAACAAGGAGGATCATTAGAGATTTTTTGCAGGTCAAGGTGTTGCAGAATTCCAAGAGACTTGGAAAGATTTCATGGCCGGATGTATGGTGGAAGAGCACCAAGGACAACTAGGACCATTAGGTGGTCAAGTGATGAATTTTTTCTTTGTAATCATGAGTGTGATGTAATAAGGTCTCAAAAGACCATTAGGAAGTGTTTTGAGTCATGTTAGGTTGATAGTTTTATGAAGTTGCCATGTCTTGGCAAATGTTGTCAATATGATGGAATGAAGCCTTCAATGGCATAAACATGAAAATACCTATAATATGGAAATGTAAAGGTAAAATTAGTGTGATGAGGCCACCATAAGGTCATTAGAATAGGTTGAAAGTCAGTTTTAGTGTCAAAAAGTGAAAAAAATGCAAAAAAAAGAAAACAATGCAAAGTTGCACTAAAAAGGGAATTGAAAGGTCAAGTTGGTAAAGCAAAGTTGTAAGGTGGTTTTAGGCAGTTGTAGAGGTAGGAGTTCCTTTAAAAAATTCCATGTAAATGTTGGAGGGAGGTTGGCATGACTCCTTTTGAAAATTTGAATGAAATCTTTTGTTGTTTCCCTATTTTTCCCTATTTTTCTGAACTTTGTTGGCAATAAACAGTCCGTATAGTGAATATTGTGGCATGAAATGAATTAGGAATGATAGTGGAGTGAGTATACTATGATTTCCATCAGATTGGAGGCTTAACCATTTAATTTTGTGGGTTTTAGAGTAGATTTTCAAAGACTGCCTGTGTAACTTAGAAATTAAGGGTTTGAGAGTACAAAGAATGCAAGCTTGATCCATTCCACCTTCTATAGGTATTGTAACTTGGTGGAATGGATCATAATAGGTAGGGTTAAATGTTTGGGAGTCTATTTTGTGCATGTTTGTTCATTTGAGTAAGTAGGAGTGATGCCTAGGGCTGGAAAAGTCAAATTTCCTTGTGAATTTGAAGGCTAGATGGTGGGGTTTGTCAAAATGATGAACTTGTTGATATAATAAACTTTTAAGTTTGTGCAAGGTATTTGGAAGGTTTTTGATGCTTTGTGGGGGTATGGAAAGGCTTGGGCATATTACTTTCAATAAACCCTTGGGTTTTAGCATGTAAAAGGAGGGTTTGCTGAGACAACACTTTAGAATGTTTGTGTTTGGGAACTAACCATGGATTTTGTTGTTTTAGAACATATCAAATGACTTTCCATTGGTTTGGAGTAAAAATAGTCTTTAAGAGGGACCTCCTTTGTAAAATGGGGCTAATCTAGTAGCCTTTGGGTAGGGTAACCTATTGAAACTCCATACTATTGCAAGGGAACCTTATGTGATTTGTTGGGCATTATGCTTGGGGTTTGAGTGGATGCTAAATGGATGATGTGTTGGACCTTTTATGGCCTTCTCTAAAAGATAGGTCCATTGGATGAATTTTGAGACCTAGAAAGCAAAGGATATTGTTTTGGGCAGTTTGGGAGAATGAAGTTTTGAAGGTTGTTTCTTTGCATGCATTTGATCAAATTGGGTTGGTTGTTTTGTTGCTCCACCTTGTCTACATCAGTATTTGAATTGATATTAGGTTGTTATGAGTTAATCTTCACTTTGGCTCTGCATCAGGAAGGCCTTGGAGTTGTGAAATATAGAAAACTCTAGATATTTATGAGCAAATTGAGGGTTTTTGTATTGGAAACCTATTTGAGCACGCATTAGGATTATATTCCAATTTTTTAGAGACATGTATGGAAAATTTGGTATCATAGACAAGGCAATTAGCTGGTTTGTATAACTGTTTGAAAAAATACCTCAATGAAAGCTTTGGAAGCATACACAAAGAAAGTCAATTGTTAAATTTAACAAAATGCCTCAAAGAGATGTGGTTTAAAAATGTAATAGGAAAGTGTATAGAATTGTGTAATTTAAAATGTCTATTGACAACCTAAGGTTGTAACATGACAAACAAACAATTTGATCAACATGGAATAAGAAAAACAACAAAAATGAAAGCAATCCATAATAGAATGAAAGAAAATGTACAAAGACTTCACATACCTAAAAAACCAAAGTTTCAAATGGAGGAGTTCTACCAGATTATGTAGCCTTTGCTTCTTCTTTCCTCAAATTCCTCAAAAAATTGACTTTTTCAAAAGCTTGTTCCCCTCCAAACTTCAATTGTATATCAGTTATCATTGCAATTCAAACTTGAATTCATATTACATGCCTTCCAATGTGAAAAATCTGCTATTTCATGCAAAGGTGATGGAAATATCATGAAAAAGGTGGTGGAATATAAATATCATGCATGCACACTTCACTCAATCACCAAAAAGCTACTTTTTGTCAGAGCATGCTTAAAACTAGGAGAATATGCAGAATGTGGGCCGACATCACAGGTATATTGTGTTTTTAACCATTTTTAGTGCAAGAAATAACATGCATGTGTTATAACGCGCTCGTGTTATTTCTCACTAAATGACCATCTCTCTATTTATCAATAATGCGCTTGCGTTATAATAAATTTAGTTTTTTTAAAGATTTATATGGTATATCCACTCCCACCCTATCTCCCACACACTTTCCCCCTCTCCCACTCTCTCCCACCCTCTCTCCCACTCTCCCAATCTCTCCAACTCTCTCCCATGCTCTTCGAATCTCCCACCCTCTCTCCCATGCTCTTCAACTCTCCCACCCTCTCTCCCACACTCTCTCCAACTCTCCCATCCTATCTGATGCTCTCTAACTCTCTCTGACTCTCTCCCACCCTCTCCTACCCTCTCCCATGCTCTCCCACCCTCTCCCACTCTATCCAACACTATCCCACCCTCTCCCACCCTC
>VDFB02176473.1:0-25116 GCA_007258455.2 Sequoia sempervirens
GACCAACGCCTGATGGACAATGAATGAATACCCCACATCCACCCCCTGTCTAGCACACAGTCTTGCTCCATGGAGGAGACAAAGGTAGCTAAAAGGAAACCCCTTGCGCTGAGGTAGAGCTCAATTTGTCCAAAGACTATAGGCTTCTAGGAGATGTTAACCCAGTCATTAAGATCAGGAAGGGAGGGTCAGAAGCCATTAAAACTATATACCACACCTTGCTTCAAATAGTAAACCTTGTTCTCAACAACCTTAGGTCCACAGACCACTACAAGGGAATCATGAGCACACGGAAAATGCCAAACTTGAGCTTGAGCAGGAGACCGAGCACCTTTAGCAGCCTTAGATAAGGACTTCACCCAACCCGAAGAGGGATAGCCACCTGTAGACATCAAAAATATGTAGATTGATATCACACTCTGATCTACTAACATCGTTTCTTCCTAAATCATCCCTCGGTCTAACTGTTTAATCAAATTCCCTTATCTGATTAAATTCATCAATATTCGTCTCTTAATTAAATAAATTATTTTGTCTAATTAAGTCACTTTCCCTTGTTAATTAAATCAATTCATCTGATCTAATTATCCCTATTAATTAAATAATCAATTTATTTGATTAAATTCTAAAGTCTATTCATAAATTAAATAAATTAGAAAACCTTATTCTGATTTAATCTTCATCCCTTTTAATTAAATAAATCAAAATCTTTATTTAATTAGCCTCTTATCATATTCCTCTCTTTTATTTAAATTAATCCAAAAATCTAAATCAAATTGTCAAATCAACTAACATCATTTAAAATTAATCAAATCATGATCAATGATAATCCTAATCACTCAAATCCTCTAGATTTTTCAACTTGCACATGAAAATCAATTTAATTGATTTATAAGTCATCTATTTTCATTCAAAAAGGCATCAAAGATGGAATATTCCTCAAATTTGAAATCTCCCCAAAAAGGACTTGTCCATCCAATAAAGCATTTAAGGATCTTATATTGTCTCTTACATGTCTCCCACTTGGCATTTAACTCCATTTTTCATCCCCCAGCATACATCTCATCAAATTCAAATTTCCAACTTGCACATGGATCAAAAACTTTCAACCTTCATCCTATCAAATGCTGATATGGCATCATATCATTGGTTGACCCTTTGTCCCACATTGATCGGGGAATTTGGACATCTCTTCAACTTATCGTAACCTATAAATAAAGAGCTTATATCCTTATTTCATCATCCACATCTCAAGCAAAGTTACCATGCTAAAATACTTAGCAATTCTCATCCATCTCATTGAATCATAGCTAGGTTTTTTGCAGATTTTAGCTTGGAGCATACATTCAAAGTCTTCATCAAGTGGATCACTCTCTTCTCATTCTTCTTCATTCGTTCATCATCAAGCTTGCAAAAGGAGTTGGGAAAGGGCCAATTTCCACATCAAATTGGCACCAACTCCCTCAAGAGATCAAGAGTTTGCTTGCATTAGATAGGATTTAATTGTTTCATTTGTGTTCTTCATTTTCATTTCTTATCTTTTGCAAATTTCAAATGGATTTCTTGAGGAATCATTTGTTTCTAACCTTGTGTTTGATCTAATTGTTTGCATGTTTATTGTGTTTGTGCAAGGTCTAGATTCAAATGGTTCACACCACCAACAGATGGAGCAGGAGGCGGAACCACAGGAGGAAAAGGGGGCAGACCTTCCAAACCTAGTAAATCCTCACCCGCACGTGGAGCAACACCAGACAATGGAGGATAGGGTGAGCCCACACCCGACTGCATAGCAACACCCAACTTAGGAGGAGAGGGAAGGCCCCCTCTTGAACAAGCTTGCCTTGCACATGCTCGTGCACATTCCGGAGAGCATTCGTTCATAGAGGTTTGTTGCTCTCACTCCAACTTTCTCCCACTCATCGATATTTCAAAAAAAAAATCCTCATCCACCCTCGAGGAGGATAGGGCAAGCCCACACCCAACTTAGGAGGAGAGGGAAGGCCACCTCTCGAACAAGCTTGCCCTACATGTACGCTATTATGTATTATATTATATAATCAATACTATAAAATTATAATATAATATATATTATAAATTATACTTTACATATAATATATGTAATTTTTATAACATGGGTGTCGTCCCTTATAAACTATAGGATGGACCCAACCCTTTTTTAAATTTGATTAAAAAGAAATAGATATTCATTTCAAAATAGATATTTGCTTTGAAATTGATATTTGTTTCTTGTTGTACTAATAAAAAACAATGGCCAAATTCATTTGATCCCTTTTTAAAATTGCCGCACTGTGTGACTAAGTGATTTAGGAAAAATAGATATCCGTTTTTAACAATCTCCAACCACCAAAATCTCCCTCCAATTAGAAGTAAGTTGGATTTTATTATTTTTCTTTATTTTTTATTTTTGTATTATTTTTGAAGAAATTTAGAGAAAAAGTAGGTTTTTTAATATGCACAGTAGTTTTTATTAAAAAAAAAAAAAATTTAAACTTTTCAACATCAAATAGGTTTTCCAATGGCTGAGAATCCCAACTTCATTCTAGATGAAAATCCTATGCAACCTAACCCTCCTGCACCACCAAAATCTCCATTACAAAATGCACCAACTATTCATGAAGCTATTTGTGGTAATTTAACTAAATTGAGAAGCATATGTCAGTTATATACGAGAGGTACCCTTAGTTGTCTGATATGAAAACCACATTAGAATAAATAATTCCAATGTGGAAACTCTCACAAACCAACATATTAGCTTTGTTGAGTGGCGAGAGTCCATGAGGCAATGATATGTTGATGGCTTATTGTATGATGAAGTGAGGGAACTTGACCTTACAAAAGCCCAACTAGAACAACTATTTATCAATCCTAAAACTAGGTAGCCCATTGATGTGTGCAAGCCTAAATATTTGATTAAATGGTGCACACATCGAGGTATCCTGGATAATTTTTGGGATAATTAGTGGATGGTTTTTGATAAACCACCCAACAACAATCTTGATGTCCCATAATATTTTCTGCAAAAACTATATGTTGAATTTATCCTAGGTAAGCATGTCAACTACTTTGATATGCAAGGTTTCCAAGTTGTGGATAGAGGAATGCCTCAGGATAGACCAGGGGCACATCGAGTAACCCCACTTATTCTTGCTCCACCTATTGGTTCCCCACCTCAAATACCTTATCTAGATATTGTTGCAGATGCAACCAATCAGATTATCATGTTTGTACACACTTTGAGTGGTCATTTGATCACACAAACCTCACAATTTGTGTAGCTACATGATGGTAATATATATGTTGCATTAGGTGGTATTGGTATACCCTCCTCTTCACCACATATTTGCATGCCCCATCACTGCATTATGTGCCATCATGTATGTTTGGGTCCTCTTGGATAGCCTACTAGGGCTCTGATGGACACGTTTGACTATGAATTCCATCATATGTCAGATGTAGAAGATGAGAGGCCATGAAGCAGAGCATTTCTAGGAGAGACATCAGGTGCGAGAGATGGCATGGATGCACCGATAAGACTTAAAGTAATTTCATAGTGAATTTTATCTTTTATCTCATATTTTATAAGAGATATTAGTACTAATGTAAATTTATGTGTTGGAATCTTTAATAGTTGTTGAAAAAGGATCAAATTTCACAGGTCCAAGAGGGTACTCAATCGGCCATTTCATTTTCCCTAAAGAGTCAGTATATGGTACTTTTTTGCACATACATGTTTACAATTTTTTTTTATTGTATGTGCATATCATTTAAATTATGATTTAGATGTTAATTTTTTAAATCTATTATGATTAAATATGTGTACATAGATTGAGTCTTATGTATTCTTTTCTTTTTATGCAGCAATCTGGTACTTTTACAACCATGATTACTTCTAACACATTGGAAAAAGCATCACAACAAGTATATGTTTTTTTACATTCTCGACATTATGATTATATGTACATGTGCATTTAAATTATATTTCATTCTTGTCATTTTTTATATAGGAAACTATCTTACCTGGTTCATCCATCATGAGCCTGTCTACAACAAGAGTACTAGCATCACATGAGGTATGTGTTTATTTAATATTGGATATATATACGTTTATATAGGAGTAGATATATGTTTAGAGAATATGATTATTTGTCAACAATTATATATTAGTTTTTATCAATTTTATTTTACTTGCTATAGTCCTCTACCCAATTAAGTAATGTGACAAATCCAAGAATATTTCTATATGCTAGGACCCCGGATCGTCCTACGGGACAATCATATGTAGACGTCTTGTAGAAAATGGAGCAAGACTTGAGGTAATCAAGAATTCCATTTTAGATATATTATAGTTCAATATAGTGATTTTGATGTTAAATTGACAATTTCTAAATTATAGTATATATTAGTTTCTATTTAGTAGTCTAACTTGTCAACCATTGACATTGTTGGAGCCTAAAATTTCATGTGCAAATTTTAGGTTCCCATGTGCAAAAATTTAATTTTAACGCTCAGAAGTACAGTTGAAAAATCTGCTCAAGTGGCTCACTTTGAAAATTCACAAAATGAAGTCGGTACAATTTCAAGAAAAATCACTTTGCAGACGTGTTCATCTACCATATGTGAGTATCTCTGCCAATTTTCAGCTCTCTACAATCAGTTTTGATAGGGTTTCAAAAGGTCAAATTGAAAGGTCATGCGAAGGTTTGTTGTTTACACAGTCTTAAATCTGCTAAAGTAGCCATCTTTGGAAGCTAGTATTAAGCAACTGAAAGCTCATCATGGAAAACCAATTGATTCCCTAGATTCTCCTCATGAAAGTGTACCTCCATGCCAATTTTTTAGGGTCATAGCACCTAATTTGGTATTTTTTCAAAGCCAAAACCAAACTAATTTTGCACAGTTTTGACATTGGCATTTCTAGAAAATTCTCATAGAAGGCAATTTTGACACCTCGTATTTTGCAAAAGAAGAAGTTTGATAAAAAAATCATTTTGCACACATGCTCATGGATCCAAAATGAACCAATCCCCCAAGTTGTGGCTTCACAAGAAGTGATTTGATATTTTTTCAAGATGGCAAGTTGGTGGTCTCCAATTGGATTTTGACAGTGGCAATATTCAGAAAATCCCAAGTGAGCAACTTGAAACGTTAACATTTTTTAATCCTAATTCCTTCATGCAAATTTGTTTTGCAACCACACTTCCTTATCTTCAAACAACATGTTGGTGCATTTTTGTGGCTTTGGGAGAATTTTTCATCAGTTTTTCAAAATGATTTTGGAGGTCACTTAATTCATTTTCTCTTAGTGAAAGGGTCAGGAAACAAAATCTGCTAAAAACCCATTTCATTTTTTGATGGAATAATTACAAAAGATAAAAGCTTCATGAAGTTCAATTATTAAGGTTTATGCTTTTGATACACCATTTTGACCAAAGGATTATGTGAGAGAAGCAAAAAAGACCAAGTTTTGGAACTCTTGACAAGAATAAGGTTACATGGGTGCAATTCTACACATATAACACTATTATTTATGTTCTCTGCAAGAGGATACTGTGGAACAAAGGAGTTGCTAGGTAAAATGTTTAAGGGACACATAGGATGGAAGAATTCAATTGTTGAAGTGCCAACTTAGATGTTTATGCAGAAGAAGCATGTCGATTGTTTGGGAGCACACCCAAAGGAATTTCGCCTTATTGACTGCAAGTGACTACAAAGATATAAACATGTGTCACAATACTAAGTCTAAAGAATGTCATTAGCACTACCCTTGAAAACATGAAAACAAGATATACATGGAAAGGATACATCAACTATTTTATAGTCTTGTAAATGCAATTATTAAAGACAATGAGGCTTCTCCGAGCTTATGCCCAAATGAAACACTAATAAAGTCTTCTGAAGAACGTTCGCATGCAATTTCCATTCCACTCGGTTCCCTTTGTGCCTGGAAAGTAGGTGGATTTAGAAATGTATCATGTTTGCGAAGTTGGTGGAAATAAGAAATATATCATCAGTGAGAAGGCCGAGCCTAACCAAATTTTCAATTGGTCACAGCAGTAATCGGCTTTTGTGTGCAAATTGAGATCATTCTGAGAAGATTTTTTCTCTATAATGTGGACAAACAAGAAACATTGTTTTAAGGAAAATAGTATTCTATAACGCAGAAACGGAAGGCATGTCATAGTGAGTATGGATCTTTTCAGGGATTAACCCGTTTGGAGCAAATTTCTACAAGGTTGGAGGATTTTGTTGTGAGTAACCTGATGCGTATGTCACAACATCAAGAGTATTATTTGCGCTGCCCTTGTAAACATAAAGGCAACGGTGTTAAGTGGGACGCCTGGTATTTCTGCAAGATTGATAAGTCAAATGCTTGGTTCCACAACCATTGAGGTTCATGCCAGTGACAATCGTGGGAAGGCAGATTAATACCGTCTAGATCTTAATACATTTAAATTGAATAAATGTCACGCCCTTGGATGGTAGGCGTAGCATGGTGGAAGTCAAAAAGTTAAAATTATAGTTCAATTCATTTAAGACAGACGGATAGGTGAGGATGTGAACTAAAGATCAAAGCACAACAGTAAAGCGTCTTCGCATTCCACGCATGGGGGAAGAAAGTGAATACAGTGAAACATGGAGATATTGGCAGCGAACATCGAAGACATATATTGTAGATCAAATCAAATGAAAATGCAGATGTAGAGATGGTACGCAGGAGTCAAGAGATTGCAAGAGTTCCAGAATAAAATATGAAGGGCAATATAAAGCGCAACTGAGGCAAATGAATGCCGAAAGAGTAATAAAGAGAAGGAATTTTTCCATCGACTAGAGAAGCCACGAGCTCAATAAATCTATGGAATCTGTGGCCACCAAAGTAGAAGAAAGAGATCGTCATTACCACACGGCCTTTGCAAATTAAAACCATGCCAAAAACCCTAAATTCCATCGGCAGGAGCAAGCTACTCAGAGAAAGATTTTCAAGTCACACCGACTAAGCATGTCATCGATGAAGAATTTATCGGCAGGAGAAGGCTGATCGGGGGAAAATTTAAATTTACACCGATCTCATAAGTCACGCCGAAGGATTAAAGGCCGATGTAAATGTTAAAACGAATGTTGGGAAAAACACTAAGGTGAGAATGCATGAATAATTTCCATTTGAGGTATTTTAAATGGAATTATAAAAAATGATTTGTTAAAGTATGAACATTTGATTGGAAAGATTTGAAACGAGAAAATGCCAAAGAATATAAAGGTGAAAATTATCAAATGAAGGAGTGAAGCATAAAATATTTTCCCACTAAGTAAAATATTTTTCTATGTGATTCACGAGGAGGGTAATTATTTTTCCCTAAAAATATTTTTATGCTAAAGTGTACAAGTGGAGATCTTTTACCAAGGAGGTTAGAAGGAAATATATAAATCATTCAATGGGTAATTATTTTACCTAGGGAATATATTATTCAATGGGGTGAAAATTGCAAATAGGAGAAGTTTAATGAATAAACAAGATTAATTTTCACCAAAAGGATTTATTAAATGGGTAGTTATTTAATTGGTGAAAAGTGAAAAGTTCCAGCAAAAGAAGATTACTCTTTGAATTAAATTTCACGGAGATGATGAAGATTAAAATATTTAATTTGTGGAAGGCAATTAATTAATATTTTGTTGAAGAAAGAAGGATACTAAAGCACTGCAGGAAGAGATTTGAAGGGTTGTAACCCTAAAAAAGTAATGTATATATGGAGAGTGAAATTGTATCATCAAGGATGATGAGAAGTAGTAGGTTAGGCAGTTGGATAGGTTGGTCACTAGCCTCAACAAAACATTCTGTTGTATATTGTAAAATATTTTAAAAATTATATAATGGAGAAGAATGCATAAATTTGGTGATCCTATTATGGTGTTAGTTGTTTGTTGAAATAATTGAAAATATTATCCAGTTGTCTCCAAGGTTGACATTTCCCTATTATTTAAATTGATATATCAAGGATATATTCAATTTATCAAAGCACATTTGCTACTCTTATGTGGTTAAGTTAACTAGCTCCTTCAAGGAAGGATTAAATTCTTTTAATTAATCACAGTAATCTGGAAAAGGTCATTTGGATCAATAAGAAGAACTTGATAATTGCATCCTTGCGTGTTTATGCTAGGCATAAAATCACAAAAGTGTCAAACAATTTGAATTGTATCCAGAAATAGGACACACATATCACTTACCTCTTGACTCCATTCGCCCAACAGAAGTAGGTACTGGTCATACCAATTCCATTTTAGAATTTCATAAAATCTTATTCAAAACATTCACATTCCAAATTCAATACTAGGATTAGGAGTAGTCAGCAAGCTCTCATCTATTGCACTTTATGCCACTGTGATAGATCCACAAATTCAACTAGATCATACATTCTTCCAAATTTGCTTCATTATAAAGGTATACCCACCTAGGTTAGCAGAGCCTAAATTGCAGGGAGTTACCAAACACATAAGTTAACTCTGTTCATTGGTTCAAGAACATTGCAAATTTGATCATAGAGTTTGGCATCCTCTTAGGATTTACAACCTGCATTTTTGAGACCCAACAGACATAATTAATATAATTTGTGGTTTGAATTGTTATTGTGTAGGAAATTTTAGAGCCACCAAGTTCTTTGAGGAGGCTCATTTTTTATGATCTAGCACAAGATTAAGATTTGTTAGAGATTGATACATTTAGGGATTGATATATAGCTATTCAGAATATATTGTATATAGATCTTGAGATGGCATATATGCCACATTTTGTAAAACATGTTTTGAGTTGTCATATATGCCAAAATAATTTATGCACATACACAATTATTCTACAATTTTTTATATAAACATTGATATTTGATCTAATGTGTTCCTCATGTGCATTTCTTTCTTCTTTGAAACTTAAAATTAGAATGTATAATTAGTTTAGAATGGTTTTAACTTATGATCAATAACATGTTATAGATTAATCCATCTATGTTAGTGTTAAATTTGGTTGCCTTTGGAAACTTCACCAAATTTCATGGCCATTTAGCTAATGTTATCACCATTTTTCTAATGTAGACCTCATAGTGGTTATGTGGAAGCTCTAGGTCGAATTTGGCATTCTAGTTGCAAGTTGAACACTCAATTTGACATCAGTAACACTAAAAAGTATAGTAATACATTAGAATTGTAATAGACGATAACTTAATACATTAGAATTATGTACTAAACATTCTTAAATAACTCTTATACAAAATAATACACATGATTTAAACCTTTCTTGAATGAATTTACATTTGACATTATTTAGTTATTTGAACTCCTTTAATGAAGTGGGCAACTTTTTTTTTCAAAAGAAGCTAAAATTAATGCAAAATGGTATGAGAAGCATTGTATAATGTTTGTTGAAAAGATAAATCTCATACTAACCATAGCCAAATAAAAAAGAAAGGTATCGTGATATTATTTAATTAGAAGAATGATAAAAATTATGGCATGTTTTTCACCTTTTCATATCTCTACCAACCATTCACTTATTGTATTTATTTTTTAGTAGCCTAAAATTTTATATTCGTGTTGCATGTAATTATAAAGCTATTGTAGGAGGTATTTTTTTAGTGTTTCAAATCAAGGTTCCCATACATTACATTCAAGAGTTAATTCATATTAAGGTTCACATACATTACATTCAAGAGTTCATTTATAGACAAGTCCAAAATCTTCACCATTGCTTGACTATTAAATAGTTGCCAACATGAACCAATGTAAGAATGTGTGAGTAATTTTGATGTGAAAATATATACACGCATGACATTTGTGAACATACATAAGTAGGTGCATATGCATAATCATCAATACAACTAATAATTCCCATATAATTTTATCGATGTCCTCATATACAAATACATCAATGCATCTTGCTACCAACTATCGTAGATACACAACTAATATGTGCCAAGGTTGATTCCCTCACTCTGTTATGTAGATCTCAAATCATTGCTACTATTAAAGACACCTGCATTGTAATATTACAAGCGAACTGCTAAAAACTAGAAAAATCACTGAGTAAAAGTAATTGAACAATGAAAGCAACATGAACTCCAATGTTGGATGCATTGCCATCAAACCTCATGTCCTACTCAAAGATCATACTGAGCAATGCCTACATATAAATATTAGGAAAGTGGGGGTTTGAATGAACTCATTGGTTTGAAAAACCAAAAAAGGGTTCGCTCGAATTAGGGTTCGAGCAAACCCATTTAATGCATGCACGGAAAAAAAGCAAATGAAAACCCATTTGGGGAAGGGGATTCAAATGAACCCTGGTTCGCTTGTACCCCTGGGGGTTCGCTAGAACCCCCCTAGTTCTATCAAAGCCCCCTTTTCCCTAATTTTTGACCTTGTTCACAAAAAAAACCTAATTTTTTACGCTTTGAAGCTCGAGTTGAGGATGAAAATGGAGGAGTTTTCACAAACCCAACTAGAATCAAGTAGTCCTTAGAATGAGCTATCCAACGCAATATAATTTTAATATGTTTTGGTTTTATTATGTATTTGTTTTTTTAGTTTTATTAAACATAGTTTTTTCATCGAAAATTAAGGTCTTTGTTCCATGTGGAAAAATAGCATTATAAAAAAATTGAAAAATATGAGTGCACCAGATATTGAAGTCCTTGATCCAACAAAAAAAAAAATTGAATTTCAATATATACAAAAAAAGTTACGCTTATACGGTCTACTATGTCTAAATTGTAATTGGTTTGACTTGAAACTTGATTAAAGAAAAATATTCAATAAAAAATATCTAACCAAGTGAAAGCACTAGATATCAGAGTTACAAATCTAAATTAGAAAGAATTAGAATTTTATCCTTCATGGAAAAAAATTTATGCATTATACAGTGTGCATCACTTTTTAAAAATGTTGTTTTCTGAAAAAAACCAATTTTCATGGGGAGATGGAAAAAGAAGTGCAATCTAATTCCAAATTTTTTTTAAAAACTATTTTTAGAATCTACAGAAAAAATTTTACGAGACTCTAGTTTGCATCATCTTCAAATTCCTCACAGTTTAGCCGCTATAGGTGCCTGAATGTGAAGATTTAGTTAAAAATAATAATTTTAGTGTCTAGTTTGGCCAAAAACTGTAAACCACTATTATGGGATCACCCAATTTTTCATTAGGAAATGAGTTCCCCACAATGAATTTATTATCAACCCAAAGTGAGAATCTACATATTTCCTTATGATTGAAGGACGGGGGTCAAGTTCAAATAGCACTTTGGGTAGAAAAACTAAAAATAGCAAATCAACACGAAAGCAATCTTACACTTGAAACTTGAAGATTAAGCTCAATATTTATAAAACCAGACAATAGAATGCAGATATAAGAAGGGTAGAAACATGTGTACCAGTCACCAAAAGTTCTTTCTAGAAGGTGATCTGAGACTCATTTGCCCATGGCTGAATGGGTCCAAGTATAGGGGTTGCAAAAATCTTTTGGGAACCTCTAGTGTAGATCTGAAGCTTCTAATTTTTGTAGGTTTTAGTGTCAAAAAAGTCCGAAATCTGATTTGTAGTTGAGATTCCATGATTTGACAACTTTTGTAACTTTGACAACTTTGTAAATCTTGCACTTCAAAAGTTCTTCAAGTCTTCTTCAACCTAAATCTGCAATCACACATATAAGAGAGAAAAATATTTGTTTTGGGTGAATAGTGTTAAATTTAATGATCAGATTTGCAATGTATAGAAATTAATTTAAAATTCACACAAGACATAGCAGATACCCTAGGAAAACCCTCCTCTTGAGGGAGAAAAACCCATCCAATAATATCTCTTATATTATTGAGTCACAATAATAATGTCTCCTTTACAATAGGTCGATAAGAAGGCCAATACACATCATCACAGTCTGATGTAAGTATAGAACTAAGTAATACTGATTGCCAATAATATTCTCTGCCTTCTACATAGATCGCAATCTTCTCTTTTCACAGACTCGCACTTGAAGAATTTGAACTTGACATGTATGGAATGAAAGCTAATGAATGATCTCAGACTTAGATAACAGATTGACTGATCTGCTCTGCTCTTTTCTCTTATTCGCACCTTTAGGCTAGAGATAGAACAATGTAGAATGGATGATAAAACAAGGAGGAAAGAATGGATATATATACATGCTTGAAAGAGGATGTACCTCTTCACTATCTCCAAGTCGGCCTTCACAAGTAATATAATTTTTACTAATTAAGAAGTCAAAAACCAATGAAGTGAAGTCTTCTTCATAAATAATCACGCCTAGAGGAGAGAGAGGTCGACCTCAAAATAGGTAACTCTTCACTAATAAAATCATGCCTTTAGATGTTTATAAATTAAATAGCCTCATCTACTATTATTTAATTTATCAAGGAACAATTAATAGGCTGGAAGAATACAATTGAAGTTGTAATATAAACATCAACACTCCCTCTCAGCTAGGGAGGATACTTCCAGCTGCACAAGAAAAATCACCTCATCGTGATGTCTATCACTATGGCTACAACCATAAGTGAAAAGAAAAAATATCACCTCATCATGATATTAGATATCGCCTCAACACATTATCAACCATAATGGCTACAACCATACTATGGTGTGTACAAGTGTTCATCACTTGTGTGATGTTGTCACCTCAACATGACTTTCACCATGGCTCTCCCAGAGGGTGAAACACAAGTACAAGATGTTGTCATGGATTCACACACATGACATCCACCATGACTCTCTCAGAGGGTGGAAAAAAGGGCTTTCACCTCAAATCTCAAAGAGAAATGCATTAACAAGGGATTTCACCTCGAACTTCTCTCACAAAGAAGAACTCATTAACAGGCTCACTAATGTTGAGACTCTTTCTCAATTAAGGCTGGATTCTCCACCATACCAAGCTTATCTCAAAAGTACACAAACTTGATTCTGGAGAGAGGCTTGGTGATAATGTCTACTGTCTACTCATCAGTGCAGGTATACCTCAATTGTATAGCCTTCCACAGTACCATATCTCTAATATAGTGGTACTTGATCTCAACATGCTTGGTTCTATCATGGAACACAAGATTGACAGATAGCTTCATGCAACTCTGATTATCACAATGAATGATAGTAGGCTCCATTGATTGCCCAAATAATCCTCCAAGGAGCTTGCGAAGCCACAATACTTCCTGAGCTGCCATACAAGCTACAATATACTCTGCCTTGGTTGTACTCAATGCTACAGATGACTGCTTCCTGCTGCACTAGGATATCATAGCAGATCCAACCTAAAGAATATCTCAATCCATATCCAACTATGCCACACAAGTATCTCAGGATATAATTTGTTGCAACAAGATTACCATCTTCTTCAGGCTCAGTAGGCTCCCTCTGAATCTTCAAGCACTTGCATCAACCTTTTGACCTCTTCATCCAAGATTTCTTGCAACACTTTGACTTAGATAAATGTTTTCCAGCGCACACCTCTAATACTGTAGAGAGTTTAGGATAGTCCTCCTTGACCTCATCCCATATCTCACTATTCTGAATAGGTTTGCGGAGCTACCAATGAAAAATCCAGATGACAATCTTGAGCAATTATGATCTTAGCAACTAAAGGGGTCTTCTAAGTATTTAGCACCTAGATTTGTAATACAGTAATCTTCACTTCTTCTCAGTGAGTTACAAAACTCCCTCTTGACCCCTGCTTCAAAGATTGCACGGAAGACTTCTGGAAGTGAACTCCCTCTAGCCACCAACTCAGTCCCATGGCTGCAAGATGTGACTTCATTCTTGATCATTTATTTGGTCGATATGACTTCCTCATGAGATGCCTCAAGCTTTTCATCACTAAGCAATCTCTCAACACCTTCTACTCTTAGATATGTCTTGGAAGCAATTTAGAGAGAGATTACTAAGTGTTTATAACTATCCAAAGAAATATCAAGGCTAGAATCATACAAAGTTTACTAACTCAGGTTATAGCATGAATACATAAGAATTTATGAACAATATTGAAACATGAATAAGTAAATCAACCTATAAAAGAAATATATCAAAGAATCATAATGAAGGAATAAAGAAACTTATCTTTATTGAATTTTGATATAACTCTTTCTTCCAATTTTTACTCCTCTCGAGAGTGCTAAACTCAGCACAACAAAAGACAATCTAAACAACTGCAAATTTCTTGAATGCATTACGCAGTTAGCAGGTAGAACCAAATCTCTCCAAGAGTCAAGGCTCTAACATGGTTTATGCATCAGAGAACGATATCGATGTGATCAACTTATCACAATGAAAATGCAATTCTCTTTTTCATCTCAAAGTCACACTCAGAGATCTACATAATTAGCATGAAACAACTCGCAATGAATAATTTGAAATCTTCAAAGGATATTTATGCTAGAGAGAAAAATTCAAGAGAAATTATAATCTCTCTATACTAATCACACAAGATCTAGAAATAAATGAAATAACTCAGTAAACAAAAAATACTTATCTCTTGATGGATGCAAATACTGGACACAATAAGACACGCTGCTCATGTGCACAGATCAGCACACAACCTTCACGGCTTGAACACAAGCCCATGACTTAGAATAGAAATTCCCTAGAATCCTTCTGAGGGGAGATCTCATCCACATCCACAAATGAAGCATGTTGATTAGACCTGGTTGGGAAATCCTTTGCATAGTGACCAAACTTGTCACAATGAAAACATTGGACTTTAGACAGGTCCCACTTCTTCTCGAATGCGGAAGCACCATCAGCTCCTTTATCTCTATTCCTCTTGAAATATCCTTTCTTTCCATCTTTCCCTTTCTTCTTTGAGGATTGAGCGGAAAGAACATGAATGTCTTCATCTATAGTGCTTTGACTAATACCTCTTGCAACCAACCTCGACTCTTCTTGAATGCAATCCGCCCTCAAACAATCAAACTTGGGAAGTTTAGACCTTGCACTGGTTCCTTGAATGAAAGACTCCCACGATGAAGGAAGACCATTGAGGGCAAGCATGGTCAGATCCTTGTCATCAACAAAATGACCAATGGTAGAGAGTTGATCTCTCAATTCAGAAATCTTTATGAATTAAGTGATGATAGATTCTCCTTTCGCCATCTTCACATGATGGAGTTGTTGCTTCAGTGCAAGTGTACGACTTGTGTTGTTGATTTCGTACATCTCCTCCAAGGTTTTAAACATCTCCCTTGTCATCTTCAACTTGGAGACAATAGGAACAATATGATCCTTCACGGAATCAACTAACATCTTATTTTCCTTAGTATCTTTCTTCTTCCATTTAACTTTCTCTTCCTCATCCATAGGCTCAGGGACTTTTCTCTCCATGAACTCTGCTAATTCATTTTCCTCCAAGGTGAGCATAATTTTAAATCTCGAAGATGTGATTTTTTTTGCTCCCTCAAGTCTGTCCTCGATCTTGAGACCGTTCACCATATTGATGAAGAGATAGAAGTAATCAACGATGAGAAAGAGAATAAGGAGTATCATTGTAATATAGAATCTGATCAAGATCTTCTTTAAACCTGCTCTGATACCATGTTAAATTTAATGATCAGATTTGCAATGCACATAAATAAATTTAAAATTCACACAAGACACAGCAGATACCCTAGGAAAACCCTCCTCTTGAGGGAGAAAAACCCAGCCAATAATATCTCTTATATTATTGAGTCACAATCAGAATGTCTCCTTTACAATAGGCCAATACATATCATCACAGTCTAATGCAAGTACAGAACTGAGTAATATATCTACTCTTGAATGCTCTTGATTGCTTAAATAATGCTCATAAAATTGCTAGGTTGCTTTCTTGAAAAATCTATGTGAAACTTAGTAAAATAATCTTTTATTTATAAGTATGTACCCTTAATTTCCTGAATTTCAAATATCACAAGCTGACATTCAATTATAGATTTAGAGATGTTAAAATACTACCAAAAACATAACTTAAATTTAGGTCCAAATTTCTAGGGAGGACCCATTCGCCCATGGGCGAATGGGTTCTAGGTCCCTATACCTAGAACACACATTGCTCAATGTAAAGTGTTATGTTTAGGCATTAACTATTGTCGGCTTTCCCCTTTGTAAAATATAATTTAATAGGCTTGTAAATGAATTAAAGGGTTAATTAATTTATAATTAAGCTCAATTAATTAAGAGGGCCCAAATAAGTGTGTAAATGTAAAGGGGTGCATTTAACAACACTAAATTAAGGCATTATTAAGTCCAATTAAACTAGGAGGGCCCAAACAAGTGAGAAAATGTAAAGTGATACATTTTTCTACATTATATCTAGCCCCCACTTTAGTGAGTATGACCCTACATCAAACCCACACCAAAGTAGACAATCAAGAGAGGTCTAATTGTACAATCATTGGAAGGATAAGACAACAAATATCAAGGAGGATGATCAAGCCTCCAAGATATAAAATCTCATGGAAAAACCAACAAAGGCACAAGGAGAAGCATGCCTATGTAAAACATATATATGCAGTAATGATAAGGTACTTAATCATACAATTCCAAAGACTCAAAGAAAGAAAAAAAGGAATATAAAAAGGGTGGATCAAGCCTCGACTATCCAACACAATGTGGAACATGCCTCAATTGTTTGTCCAAAATATTTTACAAGTGGAACTCAATTTCCATTATGTAAAAAATAATACACGCTTACACAGGCTATTGAAATCCATTTTCCACTAGGTGAGCCCCAAAAGGTGAAAAATGAGAGAATCCTATTAGGATCCCATACCATACCAAAGCTATACCTCTGATAACTTTAATAAGGCACCACACAATACAAAATTTGAGCTTCATAAGGCTTAGCAAGTTGCATTATGCTAAACACTTATGAACAAAAAGGCACCATAGGAAAGTAAAGTGTGTTATGCTCAATGGCCATGAAAAAGGGTTGAAACTTCCAGCTTCATAAGGTTAGCAAGTTGTGTTATGCTAAACACTTATGACAAAAATGCAAATAGGATAAGACATGTTCAAAGAGGGTTTTCCCTAGTTCATGTAAGGTCTCCTCTTAGGGAACATCATGCCTAATGTCTCCAAGAGAGGACAATTCCAAGATAAAATATTTTGGTTTAATCATAGTTTCGTCAAGGATAGGAGGCTCAATCGTGGGTTAAGGAATATTACTAAGGTATAATTTTGTTGTGTTTTGCCTTAAAATTTTGATAGGATTTGAAAAAGAAATCCTCACGAGGCCTAATAGGTTCTATAGGTTCGGGCCAAAATAAATTCAATGAGAAATTCCCACAAGAAGGCATAGGATTAAAGCCACTATGATGCACAATAGAAATTTCATTTCCAAATTGAAACTTTAAGCATTTATACACAATCGACGGGACGACATTCATGGAGCGAAGCTATGGGTAGCCTAAATTCACACTAAATTGTTCTGATGACAGGATGATGGAAAATGAGACACGTAATATTTTTGTTCCAACTTTTAGACAAAGAGTTATTAAACCTGATGCAGGAGCATCCAGTGGTGTAAGGGCAATCTTGCATCACTCAAAAATAGTTAAATTTCAAGTTTCTCAGTTTTTAGATGTTTTTACATTTTTGGATACCCTTTTCATCATAATTAAATTCCCAATTTACGGTTTTTATTTTCTATTCCTGGGTTGAAAGATATTGTAGTTTTAGTTTCCCAGATTTGCACCTGAAAATCCTCAGAGTTAGATTTGAGGCACTTAGAGTTCCTGGAACGGCCCCGAAACTTGCCAAAATCGGTGTGGAAAATTTTATGTGTGTTATTGACTTTGAGACCTTTCCAACGGTCCAAACGGTTCGCGAATCAGAGTCCCGGATCAAAAGTTATGGCCCCGGGAAGTTGGCGCACTTTCTAGAAGATACAATTGCAAATTTTTTTTTGAAATTTGAACTTCAAGTTGTAATTTTTCGGCGCCAAACCGCCTAAACTCAAATTTGAATGTTTTTTTGGCTCCAAACTAAAGAGGAGCTCTATTTATAGACGGGTTTCTAATTTTTGGGTAACTTTTTGGGGACAAGCTCGCATATTGCAAAAGGGTGATTATGTAGCTTTCTGTAACTTGCATGTGTTGTAGAAATTGGGGATTTGAGATCCTCTGCATGTAAGAAGCTCCATTTTTTGAATAAAAAAATTATTCTCTTTTTTGTGGGTTATTTTCTAAGTCTTGGGTTGCACCCTCATCAAAACCTATCTAAGTTTATCCTCAACTATATCATTTGTCGATATGGTGTCCCTTAATCCATTATCACTTACAACAGTTGTCCATTCAAGAACCAAGAAGTCTACCAACTTTGTGAAAATTTTCGTGCATCCAACATCATTTCTCCACTCCATATTACTTGCAAGGTAATATCCAAGCTAAGGTATCTAACAAAACTATTCTTCAAATCCTTAAAAAGATTGTCAATGACATTGGTCGTGACTAGCACCTTCAGCTTAACATCACCTTATTGGCATATTGCACCAATATATGCACTCCCACTAGTGCCACTCAATATTCACTAGTCTTTGGTTCTAATGCCATCTTACCTATTGAGGTTGAATTACCTTCCTTAAGGGTATCCATGCAAGGGAAGATTGACGATGAGGAATACTATATATTAAGGCTACATGAGTTGGAACTTTTAGATGAACCGATACAAAACACATTGGTCCATCTACAAGCATATTAGAATCATCTCCACCATAGCTATAATAAGAAATTTTTGAACTGATACTTTGACATTGGTGACCTAGTGTTAATGGAGAACCCTAAGATTTAAGCAAAACAAGAAAAGCAAGGTAAATTTGAGAAAAATTGGTTAGGTTCCTACATTGTCACAACAATCTTTAGATCAGGAGCATATCAGTTTTTAAATCCTGAAGGGGAACCCTTGTCAAAAGCAATCAATAGTCTGCACCTGCATAGATTCTACACTAAGCTTTTGAGATCCATGTCATAACCACAAAAAAAATTAAAAAATCAAAAAATCATTACCTTGATGAAAACATGGAAAACAGGCATCTTGGTGACACCAAAAAACTAGTAAAGAGAAATAATTTGTCCAATAGTGAAAAACACTTCGATGGTGCTCTGGATAAGTACCATGGTAAAAGCCTAGAAAATAGGTGCCATGTGTAGTTGTATTTTTCTCCATCATCTACCATCATTCCATTTGACTTTCCCCTTCGTCCATTACTCGCTCATACCTCCTTGACATTCATAATCATGCACAGTTGTCCTTTTAATAACCTAGAGCGATTGACATTATGTGTCCTTTCACCTTTCATTTCCTATCCACTATAATACCCATCCCATTTCACCCCTAATAAATTAGTCTTATACTCGACTAGGGGGAAATACTTGACCTTTTCATTAGATCCTACACTTACTGTTAGAGGTCACTATTATCAAAAAGACAAAAAAAACATCATAAAACTACACAATAGACAAAACAATTCAAAACATGTTAAAAACACAAAAACATCCAAATAACTTTCAAAAACCCAAAAATAGAATCAAATTCAATCATGCCAGTCCAATTATGGTCTAACTACGATGCCTCTGTGTGTATAACGTAAGTAAGGCCATCTATCGATGAGCCCCCAAGGCATTAGGTTAGTCCTTTAGGGTTTGTCAAATACAAGTCAACTCATGACTTAGTCCTTTGTCAATAAAATAAAGTCAAGTCATGTAGAACTACGAGGTTTCTATGCATTGTTACGTAGGCAAGGCCATCTATCCATGAGCCGCTGAGGCATTAGGTTGGTCCTTTAGGGTTTGTCAAGTTGATCATAATAAATCAGACATTGTCAACTTGGACATAAACAGTCGTCAAAACACCAAACAAGTCACGAATCAACAAGAAAAATAGGCCAACAAGTCTTCAATTCAAATCAGTCAATTCTCAAAATAAACAACATTAAATCAACCTCAAACATCAAATCAGTCAAACTTTTTTCTTATACAGGATGTGTCCTTCCTGAAACTAGACACTGTCATTAATCAAACTTTTTCATTTTCCTTATATAAGTGGTCACATGATCGAAACCAGACTTGGTTTCTTATATGACATGTTTCTTCTCCTGAAACTAGGCCTTGTCAAACAATCAACCCATTAATCACCTAGTCAATTAAACATCAAACAATCAATCTTTGGCAAACACTTTGAATGGTTGTTGACTTTGTGGGATATTTTGTCTTATCTTTTGAAATTTTTTTGTGATTCACATTACTAGCTACCTCGAGGATGTCCCATGAAGGATTTAGAGTAGCGAGGATGTCTCATAACTCTGTTCTTTGATTATTGTTTACAGAGTGTTTTGGCAAAAAAGACTAGGGCAACTTTTCCTTAGTATGAGTAAGGGCATTCCCTATCTATGACTATCTATTTTGCAAGTGGATGACCATACACACCTCGGTCTATGTCATAGCATGGTGTTTTTTGTTCGTTCATCACATTTTAATGCCCAATGATGATTCGTGCAAAGCCTTGCATAGATAACATCCATATCTTTTGCACTAACATTTCTTTTATCCGCATCTTAACAGCATCCTGTGACACACAAAAATATCCTACATACATAATCATATTAGGAAACATTATAGATATCATTATCATCATAAGAATCATCATATTAGGTTATCATATTTATAGGAGAAGATACAAAACACATAGATTGCATCCATATAGCATGATAATTTCATCGCATCATATCACTAAATCATTATGTATTAGTATGTTAGTACATTCACATCATATCATAATCATGGTCCATTATCCTTTATTGCATTTCATGTCACATCATAAATAGTACATGGCATCCATAATTCATTAACCATATATCATAAAACATCCACATAACATTCAATCATAATAGTAAATGCATCCATCTATCATCTAAACATCATATATATACATAAGCATAAATTAGTCATCCATCATATTGCATTAACATATAACATCATCACATAATCATAAAAATGCATAATCATCATAAACACAATCATAACCATGTAATATCATAACATAAAACTGCATATCATAAATCACCGCCAAAATCATATCATATATATCACTCAAAATGTGTCATAGTACAATGTCAAGACATACCATATATAACAAAATAGAGCTCGCAGAATCAACAGTCAAAGTACATGTGTCTAGATACATATGTCAAAATAGCCTCTAGCCCGAACTACCCTCATCTCATCCTAGAACTACCATGGTGATGGCATTCCCTCTCGTCGAGGTGACCTTAATGACCTATGCTCTGACTGTGGCTTGTCATATGGACTTGTCTGTGTCATCCCTCATACCCTATCGCTGCTCTATGACCTATTGTGTGAGTGTCTGCTACGATACCTGTTGCTACTCAAGGCCTCAAATGCGCTTGGTACTCTACAGTCTGGTGGAAATTTAGCCTCATACAAGTCTCTATAGTACTGCTCTCGTTTGCCTGCTCTTAGCAATGTTGCGGTTGTATCTGCACTCGATCCACTGAGGGTGGTAGTAAACTTTAAAACCCACTGCTCTGCCTCCTACCTCTTAATCACAGCTATGTCTCTCTCTATTTGTAAAGTATCCCACTCGGCCCTCTTGATCCATCTCTCTCTTTCCTCAGTGCTCCCACCTCAGCCTTCAATGCCTAGATCATAGTAGATGCCTGCTCTAGCCATGTATGTAAATCAACTATTCGTTGATCAACTAGACCATCTCCTCCTCCAACTCCCACCTCATCTAATCCCTCCTCCACATCAACTCCCATAACAATCCTCTCTTAGAGGACTCACTTTGGCTCTCCCATATTTGTCTCCTCTAGTTTCTCCTCCTTCTACTGCTCCTCCTCCATCTCTACATCCTGGGCTCCCACTTCAAGAGTTGGCATATCCACATTATGCTCCTCCTTTGCCATCCTCTCCTCCTCACCCTCCTAGTGGATCAATGACAATGGCCTCACCACCTGCTATCTCCCTACCCTCTTCCTCCTGTCTCGGCATCCTCCTCTCCCTCTGGCATCTTCTCCATCATCTCCCCTCCCTTTGTCACCCCTCCCTCCATCTCCTCGTCCTCCCTTTTTTCCTCTGGCTAATCTAAGTCTGTGTATGGAACTAGTCTGTGGGTACCCCACCATGTGCCATACTCTACAATAGTCCTCAAATCCGTTGCACCACCTCTCCAATCCCACTACACTAGTTGTAATGTATCTATCACCTACTCAATTGTAACCATTGGTATCACTTGTCCCCATGGATGAACCTCTCACGAGGAGCGTGTGAACTCTGTTTCCCATCAAGACACATCTTGTACCTCTCTGAACTATCTCCTAACCCGCTCGGGTAAATACTTCTTGATGATATGTTGGGACTGCACTTTTTGACTAATCAAATATCTCGCCTGCTAGCACCAGGGTAGGTGTTGATCCTCATCAGCCCACTGCTGGAAATCTTTGTAGGGCCTCCAATCAAAGCTAGAAAGTATATCTATACCATGCCTCCAATATCTTATATCCCTAACATGTGTTTGTGTGACAACACCACCATACAAATAAGCATATGGCATCCTGTTGATTGTGTTTTTATGCACTTTTCAACACAGGCAGTGCGTAGGTGCACTACCTCTCTTGAAAGACAATCTTCCACAATCGGATTGCAGAACACTATCACAAGGTCTCTAAGATGTCAGGTCTTAACACTGCTTAGATACCTCAGTAGTTTGATGTGATTTGTTGGAATCACAAGGCGGTATTACATAAGAAATGCAAAGCATGGATACAAAGCATGGAAGTTGGATCTTGAAATGGAGTTCTTAGGATGGAAAGTTATTATGCATTGGCTATAGGTTCAAACAACAGTCTTGGACTCCATTTTGTTGTTGGATTTGGCTTTACAATGTGCAATGAACCTTAGCATAGGTCAGTCATTAAAAAAAATAAAAGAAGGCAAGAGAGAGGAAAAGTTCCTAAGTCTGCAACTAGCTATGAATAGTAATAATGGAGTTCCTGCAATGGAAAATTTCTCAAAAACAATATCCCACTTAACCAGGGATTTCACAGTATCATGGAAATTGTGCTATTTTCTAAGGTCTACAGATATTTTATCCTTCATCCACCACATACATGCATGAATCAAAGATAAATGTTTGGAGCAGCTATGAAATCAAGTCCAGGCTAACTTTGCACAGCTATCTACCATCAACAAACAGCAAAAAGTATGGACAAAGAAATCATCAACATGGCAGGAATTTTCATAATCACCCAACAACATTTCTAAAATCTACCCAAAGAAAGAAAACAACTAACTAAACAGCAATAAAACCTAAGTCAAACATCTAATATTGGAGACTGAATCAAGTAACATGAGAGAAACCAAGAAAATACACCAAGTCAGTGCCTTTTCCTTATGAATTTCTGCAGCATGTCTTTACAACAACTCAACTCTCTTTGCAAATGAGAGGAGAGCCCTATTTATAGTTTTCTAAAAGTCTAATGAATGGCCAAAATTCATTCTTATTGTGTGGCCAAAATTCATTACAAAATAGGGTATCACCTACCCCCCAATATCCAGCAATTTAAAAATTACATTTTGTCCTTTACCCTATTTCATCCTCTTGCTAATGGCACTGTAGTTTTTTTGTCAATTAGAAAATTTCTATTTTTTTTTGCTGTAGCTACTCTTCAGAAAGTTCATCTTTAGCAGGGTTGTCCTCCTGTCCCTTAGAAGCTGTGTATTCTATGAAGTTGAGGATGACTACTTGGAGCTTGTCTATTTCGATGACTTCACATCGCAACACCTGGTAGCTCCACTCCTTTGCATTTTCTTCCAGCCTTTTCCAATCCTCATCATATTTTGAGCCTTGGTCTCTTAACAGTTCTGATTGGTCGAAGGCGTGGGCAGCAAAACTCAAGAATTCTGTTGTGATTTCTCCAGCCATCTTGTCCTTCATCTTCTCCTGGAAGTAGGGTTTTATCTTCTCCGGATCCATTTGCACAGTGGGCATATCATAGCCCGTCATCATCTTAAGGTATCGGGCACACTCCGCCTGGATTTACTTGATCCACTCAATGTTCGGATCCACCCTGCTCAAAATTTTCTCCAACCTCTCCTTCCGGTTGTCAAAGTCTCGGTGCCATATATCCATCAGCCAATGATCCTCTTTCTTAAATGAGAGCTTCTTCTCCCACGTGGCTTCAGGAAATTGAAGGATAGCTTCGATCCTTGGGAAGGTGGAGTCGTAGGTCGTAGGAAAGTTGGTGCAGAGTTTCTTTGTGCTCTCCAGAGACTGCATCAAGTCCACAAATTTGTTGGTTGTTCATACAGCCCGGCTAATTCCCATGTTCCTGACGTATGAGACTTTTCAGAACCAGTCCTCGGTGGTCTTCTCCAAGTTCTTCCTTCTCTCCATTTTGTCGATATGCTCTTTGGAAAGCAATTGAGGTGTAGTCGTGGATGTAGTAGGTAGGTCGTCTACTGAAGACCATTGCTGTATGTAATCTGTTAAGGCTGCAACCTGTGCCTTGAGCTCATCCTTTGAGATTTTATCCTACTTTATCAGGTGCACCACTGTAGCCACTGACTCCTCAAGGTGCTCGACCTTCTATTCTCTGGTTGCAGTCCCCAAGTCAATGGTGGAGATGTTATAGCTAACCCCAGCTTGACCAATCGTGGGTGTTGCAATTTGCGCCGCTCGAGAGCCGGAAGCATCCATCGTTACTTTGGATCGAACCTTGGGCTTCTTCTCCTTCTTCGTTGTGATTTGGGCTCGAGCCAAGAATGCCTCTAACCTCGCCCTTGGGTCCTTCAGCATAGGGGTCTTTCTTTTGATCTGCTTCTCTAACCATTCGGGCACAGTAGATTTCCCTTTGGGTGAATCATGGCTACCCTCACCCTTTTCAGTTAATGCTAAGATTTCTGCTTCCTTTTCTTTTGGAGATTCTCCTTTCTCTTTGGTAGCATCCTCTTCCTCCTCATCGGAGTCATGAACGAACACGAGGCGTCTGACAGGTAGCCCGGTGGACGGTTGCTGGATGGGGCTTTCTTCTTTCGCTATTTCTTCTTCTTTCTTCTCCTGGG
>VDFB02176474.1:0-26415 GCA_007258455.2 Sequoia sempervirens
GGTCAACATTGGGTCAAACATTTCATCCACCCCTCCATCAAATTTCATCCTTCACTTCACCAAAATTTACAAAAAATTTGAATAAGCCAACACTTTGACTTAAAAAAATCAATCAAATCAACCCATAACATGGCTATCTTGTATGTGAAATGTATCATTTTCCATGCATTTAGACAATTTAGTTATCATCCTTGAACTAGTTCATCTTGAAGGTCACAAGTCTACCCTAAAGATCAATAAGTTCATCAACATCCTTTATCCCAACATCAAAACTTCAAACTTAAGTCAAAAGTGTTGTCCCAAAACTTTTGCAAATATCACTCTTCACATCACCCATATTTTCATCACCCATTATCATTATTGATCCCAAAAGACTTAGAGCATCCCTTTTACCTAGATTTGAGTCATCTAGAGATTTCAAACATTACAAAACACAACACAACTCTCCCAAAGGTGACACAAAATTTATGTTAAAACCAAGATCACAACACAAGAGAGTCATGGAGAAAACCAAAATTACATTTACCTCAAGCAATCCAAATCCTTCAGAATTTGATCCAAGAAGTCAAGTTACCCCATCGCAACAACCTTCATCACCATCAGGGCCATATGAGATAGAAGATATCACAAACAATCCATTTGAACTCACTAGGGAAGAACTCATGGAACTTCAAGCCTTTGAAAACCTAGCCCCTATCTCCACATCATTTGTTGCATAGAATTTGGCATAGGGATTCACAACTTCATCATTAGGGCTACATCAAACCTAAATTCGTAACATTGCAACAAGCCTTGCTAAATACTTTGGTCATGCTCTTTCATTTGAAAGCAACACACTTGTGGGTACACTTGAAACCAATCCTCCATCTTATATGACCACTTGGACACCTACCTATGGTGCTCATCCCATTCCCAAAGTTCCTAAATATCTATACACACCTCTTGATCTTCATTATTCCACAATGAATTCCACATATCGAGGACATCCCTCTTCATTCATACCCATGAGTACCAGAAGTGTGCCTACCATCACGCAAAGCAATGTGGATCAAGTATCTCAAAACAGTGCACAAGGGCATGTCAGTATCATACCACAAAGTCAACCCTTAATGCAAATGGGTACATCTTCATCCAATCCTCCAATTGGTTCATCTATACCATTGGTTTCGCAAAACACATCCATCCCATCCATTATTAAACGATCTCAAAGAAATCCCTTGGTAAGAAATCCTATCAACATAGGTAATACATTATCTACATCCCTAACATGATGGAATCCTTAAGACATGGGACAAGGAAATCTTTTTAATCAATGGAATCAAGGTCCTAGTGTGTCATTTCCATCGCACAATCTAATGGCATCATCCTCATCTTTTCCTACAGTCCCCTTTACTATGCATAATCAAATAGGGTCTCAAACATACATTCCTCCATCTCAATCCACTATCTTACAAGGAATGTTGAACCAAGGAATCCCTAACCTCTCATCACCAATCCATTACCCACTCAAAACATCAATACCCATAATCCTCTACCAATGTCTCAACAACCACCTGATCCCACATTGCAAGTGCATTCCTTAGCCTTATAGCAAGCACAACAAGCCTATCAGCAAGCCCTAGGAACACAACAATAGTAGCAACAATAGTAAGAAACCCTAGCATCACAACAACAACAACAAGCAACAAGCAACCTTAGCAGCACAACAACAACAAGCAGTCTTAGCAGCACAACAAGAAACCTTAGCATAGCAACAACAATAGCAGCAGCAGCAAGTAGCCTTAGTGTAACAACATCAAGCAACCTTATTAGCACAACAACAAGCCTTACTAGTTCAATAGTATGTCCAACAACAACAACAACAAGGTTCCTATTATAATCCTCAATCACACATCATCAATACAAATGTATTAGGAACATATACATCAATACCCCAATCACCTTCACAGAATCTTACACCACCATACACCCCATACAACACATCCTCATATCAAAATCCTGCGTACAACTCATCCATCATCCCATTATGTGTTCCTCCACCAAACCCACAAGACAACCTAGCATCGCAATATAAGGTGCTATCACAAGAAATGTAGGACCTTCATATGGGCAAGACCAAGAAGCCCCATACACAGAACTTATTTCCTTACTCGTTTGATCATAACTATCAGGCAAGCTTGAAAACCCATTTATTTTTAAATACATTATTTTGAAATAATTATTTAAATGATTACATATTGTTTAGAAAATAATTTGTGTACTTTCTTATTTTTCTTTAAATTCTAAATTGGGGCCAAAAAGTGCTCATTACTTGGTTTATGAAAAGTCATGATTCAATTTTAAAAGATTAAGAATTAAAAGAAGTGGAATAGGAAAAAAAATCATGGAATCATTATGAAAGGGATTTCTCTTCTTCTTTTGGGGAGGGAGTCGCTACCATTAATAAAAATGTTTTGAAATATGAAAAATGGCTATAAAGGCTCAATGCTTACAACAAGAATTTACAAGCATGGTTATTTTTTACTTCCTTTTGAAGAGACTTAAGATATAAAATTATTTGGTTTAATTCGTATGGGAAGGCTTGCGAAAACAGGGAAGAATTTGAAGGATAAATCAAACAATAAAGAAAGAAAAGACTTGGGGAAAATGGATGCAAGCTGAAAAATTTTGGTGAGGATTGAATAGTAGTAATATTTCGAATATACAATTGATTTTTGTTATATACAAGCTTTATGAATTCTCTTTTGCATATTATGTTTTTTTTTTTTTCTTACGGATCACTTTCTTGAAACCAATCTCCAATCACTTATCAGGATGTTAATATAACTTGTTTGGAGATTCTAAACCCTAATTTGTTGCATCAGCCATAAATTTATTTCTACAAATTGGGTTTCTCTAAAAAATTTATATAAGGTGCTTCACTTAAGTATTTAAAACATATCCAAAAATAAGCCACACCTAGTTTGCTATTATGGAGATATGTAATGTTTAGTGACCGTTTATTTCCTATCTTTTCATCTCTGATAAAATATTTTGTTGTGTTGGAAATAAATTTATTTCTACAAACTGGGATTTTCTATAAATTTTATATAAGGTGCATCACTTAGCTATGAAAAACATATCCAAAAATTAGAACTACCCAGTTTGTCAATTTGGATATGTGTATCAATTAGTGACGGCCATTCCTACACCCTCTTTATTGTTGCTATTAAATCTACAAATCCTTGACTTTTTCTTTCTAAACCTAACATAACTCTAATGCTTTAATTGTTCTCAGGACAATAGTTGTTCAGGTTAAAACATTCATTTTTTGGAACTTTATTTTATCGGAAAGAAATAGCAAATCTAATTTTTATGGTACTGTCTAAATTGTGTGAAATTATATCTGACAAAAAAAAATTATCATTAGTTGAGATGGGTCTTCATTGTATATATGTGATTACACATTAGATGATGTATGGGTATATATGTCATTGCATGATGTGTCTTTGATTGTTTCATGTATGATGTCATTGTATTTTGCTTCTCTATTATTTATTCTTTTGTATGTATTCATTCATTTTCTTTTAAAAACTATTTAGTATTTGAATTTTGATTAACCAACACCTTAGAAAGAAATCTATCTAGGCATAAACTAATTGAGCAGATTTTAGGTCTTTCATATTTCTACTCTTCTATTCTTTTGATAAATATAATAATTATCTTTATACTAAACAATTATCACTAATAGTTTTATCATATTAAATAGATAAATTGTTATTGTAAAAGTTGAAGAATATGGCTATATTGTTTGGTTTAGACTAAGTTAATTCTTCATATGGGATTCTATTGTTTGAAATGATTGATTTTTCACGTTCTTAGTAGTCGAGTTAATGCTTACAATACATTTTATATGGGATCAAACTCTAAGTTTTTGTAAATAAATGATGAGTGAGTGAATACTTCTTGAGATGAAATATGTCTTATTTCACATATTGCAGCTTTCTTGCAATCTCACATGTATCTTTAGAAGTTGAGTAAAAATATTATTTATTTTCTACATTTTTATGATGTGTTGAGATAGAGAATGATTGGAATGTTTTTGTTGTTGTTATAACTTCCTTATTTTACCCTTATAGGGATTACTCATAAATATAAATATCGCACATACTCTCTAGAACTTTAATGATACTCTACAAAATATTATGGAATGAACTAGATTCCTTATGGGTTATTGAATCTAAGTCAATCGTATGGTTGCAAGACTAGTTTCCTGAACTACAAAGTCTTTACGCTATGCGTACATAGGCAAGGTCATCAAGGATGAGCCCCCGAGACTTTAGGTCAGCCCTTAGGGCCTTAGACTAGTATATTATTATTTGATATGTATTTGGTGGATTTTGTGGAACTAATATCTACATTTAGCTTTGTAAAAACAGGTTTGTAGACCAAGTGAGATTATGGAGCTAAGGAAGAACTTTCCATCACTCTCTTTGTGAATGTGAAGAATTGCATAAAAATGCTATATCTTATATTTGCAAACGCATTGATTTGTATAAAACTACTTTCCAAATTTGAAGTTTATAAGTTAATATTTGGAAAAAATTCCTCCTATTTATTATTATTTTTCATTATTTTTGACTAATTCAATATTAAATTGAGTGGGAATTATAGGAACATCACAATGGTACCATTCTCTCCAAGTTTTGAAATCCCCAAATTTGACAAATATAAAGGGAGAGGAAGTCCTATGGACCATGTCAAAGAATTTATTGTCATGTGTATGGAGGTGGCTTGCAAGAATTCATATTTAATGCAAATTTTCCCTCGAAGTTTAACAGGTCTTGCCATGGATTGGTTCTCTCACCTGCCTCTCAGTATCAAAGCCTTTCAAGAAATTACTGATAAATTCATCGATTACTTCTCCTTTAATCTTGACATGGACGTCATTCTAAAGGAATTGTACACTCTCAAAAAAAAAGAGGAGAAACCTAAACGGTAATTTCTTGCAATAGTGGAGACAAAGAGCTAGTAAAAGCAATTGGCCTCTTCCCAATGAATAACAAGTGGGAATCATTATAGAAAATCTAGATCCAAATCTATCTTTCCACTTAAAAATGCAGTGCATCACATCTTATGACGAGCTTTTCCTTAGAGCCCTTAACATTGAGAGAGCTCTAATCTCGTAGGAAAATAATCAAGCGTACAAGGACAACTACCCATCCACTAGTTCAAACGACAAGCCTCGTGTCTGGGCTAAGAACAAGAACGTGACAATTGATGGTGTTGTATATGCTAAACTAGTCCTAAGTGCCCCTAGGCCAAACAACACTCAAATTTCTAACATTCAACCAACAACAAACAACACCCTCATAGAACAATCAAATGAATAACACCGAAATGCAAAGGTGAACCCCTCACAAGAAAAACTATCCTAAATGCAAGTACACACAATTATCTGAACCTATCAAACCTATCATGAAAAAGTTGGTAGAGTTAAATCTGATCACACTTCCCAACTTTGAAAACTACCAAGAACCACAAGAGAAACCATCATGGTACAACGAGAATGACCTTTGTGACTTTCACAAGATCAAAGGACACAAAACAACAAACTGCACGAGGCTCAAAAACATTATCCAAGACCTCATAGAGAATGACACCATATTTGTTGAGGTACCAGCTGGATATCAAGATCTTAAGATATACAATAACCCTATGCTAGATCATAACAAAGTGAACAACATTGGGAAAGCTAAGGATTACACAAATCTACAACATAACTATTCCAACATAGTTGCTTCTTGTGATAGTGTCATCACTATCGTCACCATCAAAGGGAATAGTGCAGAGTGTGGAGTCACCACATGACATGGTAAATTCACCATCCAAGGAGTCCCATCCCAATCTAGGGCACAACCTACTCAACTAGCAGCAAGTACCAACAAGTATAATCTCTTAGAATAGCTTAAGAAGACCCCCATAAAAATTTCAATCTTAGAACTATTGAGGCTATCACCTACGCATAAATAAATCTTGGAGAAAGCTTTATTAGAGTCATCTATTCCCGAAGATATTGATACTAATCAATTTCAAGCTATGGTAGGCCATATTGGTAATCACCTTCTCACCTTCTCAAAGAAAGACCTACAATCACAACCATCTCAAAAATTTGCTTTACACTTTGAGGTTATCATTCATAGGAACAAGGTCAAAAGAGTCATAGTAGATGGAGGTGTTGAATTGAACATTTGAACCCTTCAGCTGATCAAAAATTTGGGCTATTCAGAGGATATTATTGAGAAGACAAAGAGTACCACCATTAGGGCATATGATGACCAAGCACAGGTATCACAAGGTATCATTGCACTTCCCATCCAAGTGGGCCCTCTCATCACAGAAACTACATGCCAAGTGCTTGACCTAGATCTTCCCTACAACATATGCTTGGTCAACCTTGGATCCATGCCTTAAAATTTGTAGCCTCGACTTACCATCAATGTGTGAAGTTTCCTTTTGAGGGAAGAGAGATTACTATCCATGGAGATCCTGGGCCTTTTTTCTATTGCAAAAATATTGAAGCCAAGTTCTATAAAATCCACCAAGTACCCAAGAATGACTAAGGTCCTACACCTTCTACCTTATTTTTTGATCCAACATCCCTTGCATGTAGCTCTAAAATGAAGGCACCCATAGTGCAGAAAATACCTGATATCAAAGCAATAATCCAAGATGATGGTTGTGGGAATGACAAGCTAATGAAGAACACCTTTGTCTTAAGATATCTCCATATTTCTCCTCAATCTCATTGCAAACTTATATCTAATAGCAAAGAGATTGAAACTATCAAGATGGTAGCTACTACCTTCACCAAGTGGGGGGATTTGAATCAAGAAGATTTCAATGAGGACAATATCTCTAAACTCCTCTATCAACATGAATGACCTATCCCCGCTCTTCCTATGGAAGATGATAACAAAGGCTTGCAACTCATGAAGGGAATGGGATATAACAAGAATAAGAAGCTAGGACAGAATGATAATGGTTCACTAGAACCCATCATTCCTGATAAATGACTAAAGAATCTCGGCTTAGGTTGTACTACTAGCAAGGTCACCCTTATTGGCAAAGGTACTTCTGCTAAATGATTTGAGGCTTCCTCTTGGTTACCTACATCACATGATACAACCTTAGACGACTTCCCCCTTGATGTTGTTGACTTGTTTGAAAACAACTCCCTCTTCAATGATATCCATTACATCCTTTGCTCCAAGCAATCAACCAACTGAAATATGCCTAGTCTACCCACAACTCATTAACATGGACCAACAAGGACCACCAATTCTAGATTTATTCAAAAATCATGAAGCGATCTCAGAATTCATGGGACTCCGTGACAACTTACCATGGGAAAATGACAAAGTCAGTTTTGACATAGAGCTAGATACAGAGGCGTACTATGGGGAGATGATTGAATCCTTCAGTTGCAAAATGGATGAAATGCAACTAACATGCAAATCCTTCAGTGAAAACCACACTGTGGCACTTTCTGATCCTAAAAAAGTAAAAACAAAGGACACATCCAAAGGTGAAAACCTCTCTAAGGTTCCCAAGGATGAGGAATTCAATCTCCCCCTTAGTGCAATGCATCCGAAGAAGTGAGCAGTACTAGTAGAAAAGGCCACACCAGTCAATGTAGGTACCAAAAAAGCTCCTAAATTTACTTTCTATGTTGAATCCTTGTTGGGCGAAGAATAAAAGAACCTAGCAGCATTCCTGAAAGAGTGCAAAGCTAACTTTTCATGGTCATACATAGATATTCTAGGGCTTGACCCAGAAGTGGTTGTGCATCACTTGTTGGATGTTGTGGTTGTGCTGTTGATATGTGGTTGTCATTAATGTCAACACTATTAGCATTGATGTACTATAGGACGTATATGTCGAGGATATTGAGAAAATTGTTAGAAGAGTTGCAAGTTGACAATGGAACAGTGAAGGTCATGAAGGTGTCTTGCTCAGTACGTTGAAGATCAGTCATTCTGGACTAAAGGGTTTATTTTTTAGTGTATCTATTTTATCCACTGAAAGTTTCAGAGGTCCGCGTGAAGATTTAATTGTGTTATGAATAGTTGTGTTCTGATAGTTTTTTTGTGGCTTCAGTTAGTGTTCCTGATTGAAGTTGATGTCATTCTAGTAATTTCAATTGTTGCAGATGCTTCTCTAATGATTCTTGATGCTTGTGGATGTTCCTAGATCATGCTCTATCTTTGTTGCACGTTTGAGTTGATCGGTGTGCTCGTGGCCAGTGATTTTTCTCTTGTGTGTTCGGGTTTTTATGTTCTTGGACGACATGGTGGTTGTAACGTGTTGTGGGTATTTGGAGATTAAAATTTGAATGTTTGGTGTGCTCGATGATTTTTTTAAGTCTTCATTATGTTGTGGCCGACGGTGTTTGATTCGCATTGAAAAATTAATTGTAAATTTGGGCCGACATTGTGTATATGTTTTATATTTTATTTTGGCCAATGAAGTTGTTTATGTAATTCCATGTTGCAGATATATAAGAGCGGTTGTTTGTGGAAGTTAATGAGCAAAAAAGTGCCAGAGAAAGAGCAAGTGTGTGAATAGTGATCTAATCATTCGATTGTAGACCAGAGTGTGAAGAAGTTTGAGCGAAGTGTGAAGGAGTGTTTATGTGCTTAACTGGAACTGTAATCAAGATTTTGTAGAAGCTATTTTCTCAGTTAATACCCTACATATCTAATCTGAATTATTGTAAGATAGTGTGTCTTCTTTGGGTAGTGAGCCCTCTTGTAATTAAGTAGTGAGCTCTAGGCAGTGTGCCTGAATGCATGTGAATTCCTATTATTCTCCATTATACTTTTAACAGGGTATAATATTGTGGACTGACGTCCACTGTGGTTTTTCCCCTAACAGGGTTTCCACGTAAAACTCTTGGTGTTCTCTATGTTTCTGTTATGTTGATTGTTTGTGGTTTATTGTTCATTCATTAGATTTGAGATTAAGTTAAGTTAAGTTTGAAAAGTTTAAATATTTTGTGACAACTGATTCACCCCCCCTCTCAGTTGTATATCCTTGTTTTTCCAACAATTGGTATCAGAGCTTCTTCCTCTGAAAAGGTTTAAAAGCTTGAGGTGATCCGAGATGACATCATACAAGGATAGTCCTAGATTCGATGGAACAAACTACTCTCTGTGGAAAGCCAGAATGGAGTGTCATTTGAGGTGTATTGGTGAACCCTTCTAGAATATTACAAAGAAAAAATATGTTATTCCTCAAAATGGTCCTTCCACTCCTAATGAAATTAAAGAGGTTGAGTTTAATATTAGGGCTATTGAAGCTTTGTTGAGTGCTCTAACGCATTCGAAAATGACAAATGTGAAGGATCTGAAGATAGCTCATGAGATTTGGAAGAAGCTGGAGACTTTGTATGAAGGAGATGCACTTGTGAAGGTTGCCAAGCTACAGAGTTTGAAAGGCAAGTATGAAACTTTGAAGATGGGTGAAGATGAAAATATTTCTTCTTTAATGCAAAGAGTAAATGAAGTTTTGATGGATATTAGATATGTCGGTGGTACCCTAGATGAACAAGAAATTGTAGCTAAATTACTCAGATCATTGCCTCCCTCTTACAAATCAAAGGCTCATGCTATTGAAGAGCTTAGAATAGTAACAAATGTGACAAGAGATATGTTGATTGGTAAACTTGTTACCTTTGAGTTGAGTGAATTTGGTGATTTTTCCCCCAAGACTGAATCTTCATTTAAGACCTCTGTATCCAGAAGAAACAAGCAAAGTTATGATCCAGGAGTTCTAGAAAGACATTCAAGTATGAGGAAGAGATGAAATAGCTTTAAGATGAAGAAATAGAGGTAGAAGAGCTGGAAGCATTGATTGTGAAGAAAGAAGGTAGAGGACAAGCTAAGTATAAAGTAAAGTTGCCTATTAAGTGTTTCTCTTGTAGTAAAATAGGTCATTTTGCTTCAAGGTGTCCTGAAATAGTTCCTAGGTCTAAGCCTAACAAACCTAAATTTCAAAAGAAATGTTATTATTTTGAAGAAGGTGTGACTGATGAAGAATCTGATAAAGAAAATGGAAATGAAGATGAATGGGTTTTCATTGCTATCAAGGAAAATGGTTTGGAGGCTACTGAATTTGCTAAAGTTGAGAAAGCTCTTGCAGCCTGAATTGAAGAAAAGGATGAGTAGGTTATTGACAGCAAATCCTCACATCATATGACTGATGACAAAAGAAAATTTGTAAGTCTAGAGAAATATGATGGTGGGGTCGTAAGATTCAGAGATAACAATGCTAGTGTGATTCGTGGTAGAGGATCTATTTGTCTTGGTGGTAAACATAACACTGATGATGTCCTTTATGTTGAAGGCTTGTAGCATAATTTTTTGAGTGTTGGATAGATGGTGGACAAGGGTTACGATCTTCAGTTCAAAGATGGAAGATGCAAGATACTTGGAAGCTCTAGAAATTTAATTACTTCAAGTACACAAACAAAAGGTAATATATTTCACCTGAATGCCGCTAATGAATTTTTTTTAATTGCTCAAGTAGATGAAAGATGGTTATGGCATAGGAGGCTATGTCATGTGAATTTTGATAACATTGTCAAGGTAAGCTCCACTCAAGTAGTAAGAGATCTACCTAAGCTAGTGAAGCCTACTAACACAATATGCAAGGAATGTCAAATGGGAAAATAGACTAGAGTTTCTTTTCAGAGCAAACAACATCATTATAATGGAGTACTGGAGTTGGTGCATATTGATTTGTGTGGTCCCTCTAGAACCAGAAGTCTACAAGGAGAAAGGTACTTTATGCTGCTTATTGATGATTACTCTAGGATGATATGGGTTGCTTTCTTAAGAGAAAAATTTGAAGCATTAGAGAAGTTCAAAAGATTCAAAGCTATGGGAAAGAATGAGACAGATCTAAAGATCAAACGCCTAAGGTCAGACAGAGGTGGTGAGTTCACCTCCCGGGAGTTCAATTCTTTTTGTGAAGAGCATGGAATCAAAAGACAGTTATCTGCTCCCCGAACCCCTCAATAGAATGGAGTTGTAGAGAGAAAGAACTGAACAATTTTGGATGTTGCTAGAACAATGATGTTGGAAGAAAATGTGCCTCACATCTATTGGAGAGAATTTGTAAACACTGTTGTGTACACTCTAAACTGGGCAAATGTCAATGGTATTTTCGGTAAGACTCCTTTTGAGCTATGGTTTGGCTATAAGCCTACTGTTAAATATTTCAAGATCTTTGGAAGCAAGTGTTATATTAAGAGAGATGAGGACATAGGAAATTTTGATGCAAGGAGCGATGAAGGAATATTTCTAGGTTACTCTACTAAAAGCAAGGCTTACCAGTGCTATAATAGAAGATTGAGAAAAATGGTTGAAAGTGCAAATGTCAGAGTTGATGAGGACTCTGCTAGATCATCTAGATATTGTGGATATGATTCAGATGACCAACAAGATAGTACAAACAAAGGGAAGAATTCTTAGACACATAATCAATTTCATAATGTTCTGATAAACCAAGAAAATAAAGAAGGAGAGACAAGTGGAAATGTAGAAGAAATAACAGAAGAACCAGAAGTGTGAGAGAATCCTAAAATTCTGAGGTATGTAAAGCTAAATCATTCTGAAGATCAAATTATAGGAAATAAGAATAAAGGTGTACAAACTAGAAGAAGGATTGCAGAAGAGTATTGTCTAATTTCCAAGACTGAGTCTAACAATGTTAATGAAGCTTATAATGATGAACACTGGATGGAAGCTATGAAAGAAGAACTGATGCAGATTGAAAAGAATGATACATGGATTCTTGTTCCCAAACCTAAAAATAAAAAATGGGATTGATACAAAAGGGGTCTTTCAGAATAAGCTGAATGAACAAGGTGAAGTGGTTCAAAATAAAGCAAGACTGGTATGTAAAGTGTATTCACAAATGAAAGGTATTGATTTTGAAGAAACCTTTGCCCCTGTTGCCAGAATTGAAGTTGTGAGATTATTTATAGCTTATGTTGCATATAAGAACTACAAATTCTATCAAATGGATGTGAAGTTGGCCTTTCTAAATGGTGAGTTAGAAGAAGAGGTATATGTTGAACATCTAGATGGACTTCAACTGACTGATAAGGAAGACATGGTTTTTCAATTAAAGAAAGCTTTGTATGGACTCAAGAAATCCCCCAGAGCCTAGTATGCTAGAATGGATAAATACTTACTAAAGCTTGGATTCAATAAAGGTATTATTGACAACTTGTATTTTAAGTTGGATCATGATAAAGAATTGATTATTGAAGTCTTTGTTGATGACATTATTTTTGAAGGTGATGATGTTCTATGTATGAAGTTTGCTGATGAAATGAAAAGTGAATTTGAAATGAGTATGATTGGAGAGATGAAGTTCTTTCTAGGATTACAAATCACTCAATTAGACAATGGGATTTTCATATCTCAGTCCAAATATGTGAGAGAGTTGTTGAAGAGGTTTGGTATGGAAGACTCCAAGCCTGTTGGTACACCCATGGTAACTGGATGCAAGTTAGCATAGAATGATGATTCTCCTAAGGAAAATCAAATAAGATACAGGTCAATGATTGGCGGATTGCTCTACTTAACTCAAACCAGACCAAACATCATGAATGTTGTGTGTATGGTTCCTAGATATCAAGCTAATCTGAAAGAATCTCATGTGACTGTTGTAAAGAGAATTTTCATATACCTAAACATGATGATCTTACATTGAGTGCCTCTGTTGACGCAGATTGGGCAAGAGATGTAGATGACAGGTAAAGCACTAGTGGTGGTTCCTTCTTCCTAGGGAAGAAGCTGGTGTCTTGGTTGAGTAAAAAGCATAATTTCATTTCCCTATCTACTGCTGAGGTAGAGTATATTACTGTTAAAAATAATTGTACTCAAGTGTTGTGGATGAAACAGATGTTGAAAGATATCAAAGTAGTATATGATGAGCCTATTGTTATATACTATGACAACTCAAGTGCAATAAACATATCAAAGAATCCAGTGCTACACTCTAAGATCAAGCATATATCAATCAAGTTTCACTTGCTGAGGGAGAAAGTGAGTGAGAAAGAAGTCAGACTAGAGTATGTTCCTGCCAAAGAATATATTGTAGACATTTTCACCAAGTCATTTCCAAAGTATACTTTTGAGTATCTCAAAGGGATGCTAGGGGTGATTACCCCTCTTGATAAGAACTAGAGATGCATTTACTTGCATCAATCTGTGTGCTTCATATCTATATTCTAATCTGGATTGATGTTTTCATGGCTGCTACTCAGGGGGAGTAGTCATATGTGCAGATATGTGGTTCAAATTTTGTATGTGGAAATATAATTCTTATCTTTGCTACAAATTTTTGAGTGTATCTAGTTTATCCACCGAAAGTTTCAGAGGTCCATGTGAAGATTTAATCATGTTATGAACAGTTGTATTCTGAAATTTTTTCTATGGCTTCAGTTAGTGTTCCTGATTGAAGTTGATGTGATTCTAGTAATTTCAGTTGTTGTGGATGCTTCTCTGATGATTCTTGATGCTTGTGGGTGTTCCTAGATCTTGCTTTATCCTTGTTGCATGTTCGCGTTGATCAGTGTGCTCGTGGTCGGTGATTTTTCTCGTGTGTTTGGGTTTTTATGTTCTTGGCCAACATGGTGGTTGTAACGTGTTGTGGATCCTTGGAGATTAAAATTTGAATGTTTGGCTCCATCGAAGATATTTTTTTAAGTCTTCATTATGTTGTGGCCAATGGCGTTTGATTCGCTTTGAAAATTTACTTATAAATTTGGGTTGACATTGTGTATATGTTTTATATTTTATTTTGGCCAATGAAGTTGTTGATGTAATTCCATGTTGTGGATATATAAGAGCAGTTATTTGTGTGAATTTAATGAGTGAATAAGTTCTAGAGAAAGAGCAAGTGTGTGAATAGTTATCTAATCATTCGATTGCAAAGTAGAGTGTGAAGAAGTTTGAGCGAAGTGTGAAGGAGTGTTTCTATGCTTAACCGAAACTATAATCAGGATTTTGTAGAAGCTATTTTATTAGTTCATACCTTGTGGATCTAATCTGAATTGTTGTAAGACAGTGTGCCTTTTTTGGGTAGTGAGCCCTCTTGTAATTGAGCAACAAGCTCTAGGCAGTGTGCTTGAATACATGTGCATTCCCATTATTCTTCATTATACTTTTAATAGGGTATACTATTGTGGACTGACATCCACCATGGATTTCCCCTAACAAGGTTTCCACACAAAAATCTTGGTGTTCTCTGTGTTTCTGATGTGCTAATTATTTGTGGTTTATCGTTCATTCATCAGATCTGAGATTAAGTTAAGTTTGAAAATTTTAAATATTTTGTGACAACTGATCCACCCCCCCTCTCAGTTGTTTGTCCTTGTTTTTCCAACATCACTTAGTTGTCTATCATGAAGTCAAGCCAGTCAAGCAGAAATTAAGAAAGATGCACCCTCAGATAGCACTCTTGGTAAAACTCAAGTTACAAAAGCTTCTTGACATTGGATTTATCTAACCACTAGATTATCTTGAGTGAGTTTCAAACTTGGTACTAGTCTCAAAACCCATTGGGGGCATTAGAATATGCACTAATTTCACAGACTTAAACAAGGCATGTTTGAAGGATGATTTCCCTCTTCCCAATATCAACCTCATTGTAGACTTAACGGCTAGTCATGAAATGTTGTCACTCATGGATGGTTTTTCAGGCTATAATCATATTATAATTGCCAAGGAGGATCAATACAAAACTGCATTCACTTGTCCATGGGAAACCTATTACTAGAATGTAATGCCATTTGGGCTAAAGAATGTAGGAGCAACCTATCAAAGGGCAATGACCCTCATCTTCCATGACATGATCCAAAAAAAAATCAAAGATTATGTGGACAATATTTTGGAAAAATCAAAGAAAATAAGTGAGCACATACAAGTCTTAGGAACCATCTTTGACAAGCTGGAAGAATACAAAGTACGACTAAATCCAAAAAAGTGTCTTTGGGGTCACATTAGGGAAACTACTCAACTATATCATCTTGCAAAGAGGGATAGAAATTGATCTAGCAAAGGTAAAATCCATCCTAGACATGGAACCACCACAAACACTAAAGAATATGAGAGGGTTACAAGGGAGATTGCAGTCCATCAGAAGGTTCATAGCACAACTATTAGATAAAATCCACCCCTTTTTACATCTTCTTCATAAAGGGATAACCTACAAGTGGGATGAGAAGTGTGATAAAGCTTTCCAACAAATCAAAGACTATCTACTAACACCTCCAGTGCTCATGCCACCAATACCAAACAAACCACTAATCTTGTATATCTCAACAACATCAGCAACACTAGGAGCTCTACTGGCACAACATAATGAAAACAAATAGGAAAGAGCTATCTAATACATCAATAGGACTTTGGTGGGATATGAAATGAACTATTCACCTATTGAGAAAGCATGCTTAGCAGTAGTTTTTGCTTCACAAAAGTTCAGGCACTACATGTTGTCACATCAAATCAAGCTCATTGCAAAGATTGACCCATTGAAATACCTATTATCTAAATCAACTCTCACAAGGAAAATGGCCAAATGGGTGATGATCTTAACAGAGTTTGACATAGAGTATGTAGAGCACAAGGAAATAAAAGGACAAGTGATCGCAGACCAACTAGCAAAAGCACCTATCTATTCTGAAAACCCTTTGATATTGAGTTCCCTAATGAATTAGTGTTCCTTATCAATCTTACAGCTCAGTGGAAATTGTACTTTAATGGATCATTCACACAACACGGATCTAGAGTAGGTATTCTTTTCATCACCCCTCAAGGTGATTGCATTCCAAAGTCACACCAACTATCATTCCCTTGCACTAACAACATTGTTGAGTACGAAGCCCTAATCATAGGTCTAAGGATAGTGGTTCAGTGGCAGATACAAGAGATGAAATTCTATGGAGACTCACAGTTGGTTATCAACCAAGTCAACGATGATTGTAAAACTAAGGATGATAACCTCACTCCTTACAAAAAGATGGTGGAAAGTCTCAAGGACATTTTTATAGGTATAAATTTTGAGCAGATTCCTCACATGAACAATAGAGAAGTAGACTCCATGGCAACAATTGAATCACTACTAGACATGTCGAACAGTGTCCTCCAATGTGAATTATTGGTAGAACAACTTCTCGTACCAACTTTAGAGATCCCTGAATCAGAATTTGTGCGTGTCATTGTTGATCCTGGATCCCTATGGTACCATGATATCTTTACCTACCTAAGTAGAGAAACCCTCCCATCTGATATCACCTCAAACCTTAAAAATACCTTTGTTAAAAAGGCATCTTGATTCGTGATCCTAGGTGATACCCTTTACCATTGAAGCATCGAAGGGACATTGCTATGATGTCTTAACCAAGAGGAATCATTGACCACTTTAACAAAAGTGCACAATGGCATATGTGGGTCCCATTCTAGTGGTATGACTTTAGCTAAAAACTATTGAGGACAGGGTACTATTGGCCAACCATGGAAAGGGAAGCTCATCAGTATGTGTAGAAGTGTGTCTAATGTCAATAGCACAGAGATCTGATTCATGCCCCAACTCAAGAGTTGCAACCAATGATCACACCTTGGCCTTTCTCACAATGGGGGCTTGACCTCATAGGAAAGATCACCCCAACCTCATCCAATGGCCACAGGTTTATCACAATAGCCACTGAGTATTTTACCAAGTGGGTTGAAGCCATTCCTATGACCTACATAACGAGGAAGCAAATTGCCAAATTTATCCTGAACTATCTAATCTGTCATTATGGTGTTCCACAAACCCTCATCTTAGATAATGGAACCCCCTTTAAGAATCAGGATGTGAAAGAGCTATGTCAAAGATTCAAAATCCAACACTAATTCTCTACCCCATATTACCCCTAGGGCAATGGCCAAGCTAAGGCTATGAACAAAACCATCTTGAAAATCTTGAAGAAAACAGTCAATGAAGTTGGTTGTGACTAGAATTTACAACTAAATCCTGCTCTCTAGGCTTATCGAACCCATATCCGCACTCCAAAAGGTGCAACCCATTTCTCTATAGTCTATGGATCCAAAGTTATCCTGCCTATTGAGGTTGAGCTCCCATCATTGCGAGTGTCACTATAGAACTTGATCACTGATGATGAATATAGATTATCTCATCTAAACGAGTTAGAATTCCTAGATGAGTGTCATCTTGATTCCCTCAATCACTTGCAAGTATATCAAAACCAATTAAAACAGAGCTATAACAAGAGGATCAAATGTCAGTCTTTCCAGGTAGGGGATTTTGTCCTAAAGCAGGATTAGGAGAACCTTTTAGATCAGGACAACAAAGGGATGTTTGAGCCTAACTGGTTGGGTTCATTTTCCATCAAATCAAGCTATGGGTCAGGAGTATACCAATTGTCAATGCCTGAAGGTGAACCCTTGCAGGAACCAACCAACAACTTGCATCTTAAAAAAATTTATGCCTAGTCTTGAATGATGTAAATTTGAAAAATACAAAACAATCAAAAAAATGATCAAAATCCAAAAAAATGAAAAAGAGGATTAAAAAAGTAAAGAAAAACAATTTTCCTCTAGTGAAAACCATCTCGGTGGCACTTTGGGCAAGTACCTTGGTGAAAACCTGGCAAACAGGCGCCTTGCATAAATAAAGCACCTCCATCTATTCTTTGGCTCTTTATCCTATCATTCTTTGCATCAACCCCCATCCATTTATCCTTCATCCTATTTATTCACCCATCGCCTATCTGCATCCTTATCATAGCTTGATGTTGTAGAGTATCACAATCCATTTAGTACTACTTGGCATATTCCAAAGGTCAGTTTGTCCTGCCTGTATCGAAGTAGTCTAACATGTCACGCTGGGGGAAATTCGTTATGGATCAATATCGGGTTCTTGTATATCTTAATGGTTATCAGAAAAAACCAAAAAATGTCTAAATCATGTACAACTAAAATCCAAAAAAATTCATAAAATTGTAAAGGAAAAATCCAAAACATCCAAAATGCATCAAAAACCCTAAAAAGGTTGAACATCAAAAATCCAAAAATAGATCCATGTCGTACGTCATCTCTGAGCTTAAACGTAGGCAAGTCCATCATTGATGTGCCCTTGAGACACCCTAGGGCAGTCCTTTAGGATTCTGTCATAATAAGCTGACATTCCATCAATTGTTTATATCTCATCTTTAAATAAGTCGAGTCAGTCAAACTACATGGTCTCTACATGTATACTGTAGGTAAGGCTTATCTCTAATCAACCCCTGAGGCCCGTAGGATAGGTCTTTAGGTTAGGTTCTTGGTTGAAACTTAGAAAACCCCTAAACATTCAAATATCGAAAAAACCCTAAACATTCAAATCTCAGAAAAGCCCAAAACACTTGAAAATCAGAAAAACATAGAAACATTGGAAAGCCTTGGAAAACCCTAAATAGCCTCAAATAATCGAAAACCAAAACATTTGCATAAACTTTAAAAAAGACCAAAAACAAGCTCAAAACTTTTAGAAAATACCAAAATCATTGAAATATTCCAAAATATCCAAAACCACCTATCCCATCTCACTTTCACCCGCAATAACTTTCACCCATAATAAATCAATCATCACCTTAAACCTTTGGTGAAACAACTAAAAAACAAGTATAGAAAGTCGTAAAGTGAGAACCTAAGTGTCAAAATCTAAAGTCTACATCATAGGTAAATATGTCAGTGAAGTTTATGTTAAAGGCTTATCATAAAGCTCATCATCATCCTAACATCAAACAACCATCTGATCAACATGTCCTAGGATGTATGATCCTTTCTATGATGGACATCAGTATCAGAAATCACCTTAGCTAAAATAACTGGCAAGAGATATAGATAATACTGACTGTTTGTTTATGATCTTTTCTTATGATTTATATTAATGACCCATTTTGAGGACCTCTCGATGATGTCTATCAAAATGATTTAGACATAAAGGAATGGGGCATTGATCATTATCTTTCATTTGCTGGGCTTGTGAATACTCTTGTAAAATAATCTTGGTGCATACTTGCTTAGTTGTGTGTAGGGAAGTTGTTTGGAGTACATTGTTGACTATTGTGTAGGCTTTGGTCTAATGTATTCTAAGCTTCTAACTTACATTCCAACGAGGTTTTTGTATGTCAAGGTATGAACAGGAATATCCTATCGGTTTGTAGAGACAAAGTCTATTACACTAGATACAATGCCATCCTGGTTATTAATACCTTGATGCATCGTGTCTATGTGTTATATCAAACAATAAGGAATGATGGAAAATCCCAATCCCGAAAAATGAGAAAATCGTCATCATGCATTTATCATCCTCATCATGCATTTTTCATCATTGTATCTAATAAAGTCTCGGTGGATCATAGACTTGTTGGATATTTTGAGACAATCATCAAAATCAATGGTTGATCATCTTGTTTCTTCTATCTTCTCTCTGCACTAACCTGATATCATGACAATGAAAAAAAACATCATCAATGCATCCATCCTCCATCCACAAATCATCAACATAATCATAGCATATCACATCATATGTCTTGCATCATCATTATCATTTAAGTTGTGATGAATAATATAGATTTGTTATTCTAATCATCTTAAATTGTTGCATCATATATCATAAACATGCATCGCATTATCATATCATCAACATCAACATCTACATTTTCCATCCATACATCCATATGCATGCATCGCATCATAAAACTGCATAGAAAATACACAAAAACAAATTCATTCCATATCATTTGCATAAGAATAACATTTGCATATCATACAATATCATATGGCATATCATGAAAATATAATAAAAAAGAATATGAAATTGCATCCATTACATCTCATCTCATCGCATATCACATAAGCATACATAAATAAAGTGCATCCATACATATAAGCATGTTGCATCATCATATCAAATGCATCCATACATATAAGCATGAAATAAGATGTACACATCATATTGAATTTGTATCTGTATCATATATATCAAAAAATGAATGTCATGGTACAATATCTAGATCAATGTATGTATATCAATCATAAATATAATATCCATGAGGCTATCAAAAAGGATTCCATGAAAGTATATATGTATCAAAGAATGGGGCAACAAAATCAAAAAGTGTCTATACACTCGAGCTAGCCCTGATGGCTACTCCCCTCTCCGGCCTGCCTCTCTGGCTGATCCTCAGCCCGAGGTTGTGCATCACTCCTCTGGGAGTAATCAAGTTGTCTAAGTGGCACTAGAATGTCTCTATGGTAATGCATCCTATAATAGACTACCTCAGTCACAACCTCTTTGTATAGCCTACCAGATATAGTCCCGCCCTGTGTCACCACTGTCATCACCTCTAACTGTTGTTGGCGGTCATTCTCTTAATCTCTCTTGGCAGTCAAAATCTATACCTACTACCTCGTGCAATCTCTCTCTGTTGTGATGGCCACAACCTAATATCTATCCTGGTCCCACTCAGCAATGATCGCCAAAATCTGTTGGTGGGCCTAATCTCGCTCACCTGTAATTGTCTGCATTTGTTGTTGCTACTACTGAATTTGTATATCTCAGGGATATGGCCCCAACGATAGTCATTGACCTACCTTTTGTTGTCCTGCCTACTGCTACACTAGTTGCAGCTGAATGGGAGGATACTATGGAGGTTGTTTTCCAACTGATGGTGCCCTCGAAATCTACCCATCATGGCCATTCTAGCCATCCTGACCCCTACCTCTACCCCTGCTTGCTCCCCTCCCTCTAGGTCTCCCTTGTGGAGGAGCACCTATTGGATCTGTCAACCTTCAAGGGGGTGTAAACCATGCATCATAAGCAAGCATCATCTACATGACCGCCTGGCCCTAGTCGTATGCCCATGGTTGTACCACCAATTGCCAAAAACTCTTGACCATCTCTGGAGCTAGGATAGTGAGTCCCCATGTGGGAACCTCTTGAGATGATCTCACAAATATAGCTCTATAGGAATCATCTAGCCTATCTTTCTACTCACCAAACTATCGTGCCACCCTATCTAGCAAATAACTCTTTGTGATCCTGTGCTCTCGACCTTGCATGTACCGGGTGTGTCTAGCGAAGAACAACTATTGTACATCATCATACCACACTGTCATCTATAGCTAGGGTCACCATCTGAACACTGTCATATCATCCAACACCCGCTACCAGTATGGGATCCCAATTTTCCCTGTGTGACATAGGATGATGGCGCCTCTATACCAGCAAACCACAGGATCATCTGGCTCAACATCGACCATCTGCACGATCGGTTGGAGCATAGCAATATGCTCCCAAGTCTAAATATGAAGTAAGGTAACCCTTGTACCAATAGCCCTGTCGTCGCAGTAGACAAAGTCGTGCATATCATGATACAATGAGGCCAACATCACCATCCCCCATGCAAATAATGTCCTCCTATGGAACATTATGTGCCATGCTAAGCCCCATCCTAGGTTGAAACCTCTGCCTCGTCAGTCTGGAGCGACCAAACCTAAAATGATGGCTACAATAATCAATCAAAATGTGGGCACGCGACCTCTGTATGCCTTGAGGTCAATTTGCGAAGTGACTAGAACAATGGCCTTCATCTCCATCACCTCGTGATAGGCATCGTATCTGGCGTCAATTTCATAAATCACATGCTCGCCATGTATCGACATTTATTCAAATTCTTCCATACATCCTCTAATGTCACTATTGCCTCATCGGTGGGAAGGTGAAATGACAAAGTCTCACTATGCCATCTCTCGCACAACACGGTCATCATAGTCAAATGTGTCCAGACGACAAGCATGTACACAATGTACACCATAAGTCGATCTCCCCCAGGTGCTCCTTGCGCAACTTGGATAAATCACCAAGTCTCTCCAAAACTACGGGTTGGTGCTCACGAGACATCTAGAGTAGAATGACCTCTACACTCATGAAGTGCATGACGTCAAAATTTGAGAAAATTTGAATCAATTTGGGATTTTTGGCTCCACAATGATAATAGCATCGCTATATTTCAAATTCCAAATTGCAACACCTAAAGGCATTTCAAATTGCAAATCACAAATCACATCGCCAAAGACATATGCATCGCAATTTAAACTTTGGAAACCCTAACCCTAATTTTTAAATCAAGAGATGCGTCACTATAAACATATGCGTCGCAATTTAAAATTGGAAACCCTAATTCTAAATTGTGAACTGCATCGCAATATACATATGCATTTCTAAAAATCATTTTAGCGTCGTTGATTCTCAAATGGGTGTCACTATATAGCGATGCCGCCAAATTTTAAATTTCAAAGAGTAATAAATGCATCAAACAGTCAAAATTCAAATCAAGTTTTGAGTTACATACCGATGGTCCTGAGCCTGGAATCCGTTGGTACTCTTGAACTCGATCGAAAATGTGTCATGGGAGCTCTCGTCATGCCATTCCATCAGAGGTTCAAACCTAAAATTGCAAGAATTCCTTAATGTGTGAATGCACAAATGAATTGAAAGTGACCCTTCTTGGCTTATTTATGCTAGAAAATTAGGGTTTTTTACCCTAATTTAACCTTGAAGCTAGGGTTTATCATCATTTTCACCAATTTTTCCAAACTGAAGCTTATTTTGCATCATTTTTTGTGTTTTTGGCATATTTCTTGCATCCCAAATCCTTTTTGGACCCCTAGGGCAGCTTGCACCTTTATCGAGAAATCAACCCAAAATTCAAAATTTCTTCCTGATTTCTTAGGGGGGCAGGGAATCAGCTTTATCCTTCCACTAGGGCATCTAAAAAATTAGAAAAAAAAAATTGATTTAAGGAGCAGTTTTCATTCGAAGAGCATCAACCTTTGAACCAAAGCAACAGATACCTCACTTCAAAGAGAAGAAAAATGTAGACACTGAAAAATGTCTTGAATGATATCATACACTCGAATTAGGTATACTAACATCATTTCCTCTTGAAACCCATCCTTTTTTTTTGCTTAATTAATTGAATTATCCTAGCTAATTAATTAATTGCATCATTTTCGTCTATTAACCTAACGCATTTAATTGGGTTAATTCACCCCCTCTCACATTAACGCTTTATCTCATTAAATTAAATAAATCAAACTATTTAATTTAATTCCCTAAGTCATCTTATTTAATTAAATAACCTTAAGTTATTTAGTTAAATGTCATTTCACCTTTCCCCCTTTCATTAAATCATTTAATTTAATGAAAATCACTTTATTCCTCTAATTCCCCTAATTGCATGATTAAACCCTTGTTTAATTAGCAATTATCTAACTAATCCAATTCCTCCCACTTGCAAAAGAATATTCCTCCTTTGCACAATTTAATTTAGTTTTAATTAACTAAATAACCTTTTTCCTCGCCCATGAGAATGTTCCCAAGAATATTATCTCTCCTCCAATCATTTGAAAAAGGGATATTCTCACAAAGCTTCATGTGCAAGTTAGCTTATGACTTCTTGTGCAAGTTAACTTTTGACCTCTTATACAGGTCAAAAGTGTGTTTGTTTGGAAGGAATGAGAACCCTTGATTAAATCTTATCTTGCATTCTCACTCATTGATGAGAATTCATAATCCATGCCTCTTCTTTCTTTCATCCTTGACTATTGATTAGCCTTTTTGATCTCAACCCTCATTTCTCATTTGCTCTCCTATAAATAGAACACTATTTGGAGACAAATTGAACCATCCTTCAATCAACAAACTTATGCTATTGAATTCACTCACACTCACACTCATACTTTACTCACATTTAGCATATTTTAGTTCATTTTTAGTTGCATATTAGTTTCCAGCTTCCATTAATGGCTTCCATGCATCCATTTTAGCTTGGTTATAAATTCGGGTTTGAATATTTGAGCTTAGAATTTGCTTAGACTAGCTTAGCTTTTGCGTACTTAGGTCATTTTGAGCATAAATCATGTTAGTTTAGCTTGCATCATTTTCAATTTAGCATAAATCATGTTTTCATCCACATATCACAACAGTTCCATCGATTCTCTTCAATATAATCGATTGAAACAAGCTCACTGATCACAGGAATAGGAAAGGGTCATCGTTTCACATCAACACAACACCAATTCCAAAACGGGATAAGTTTTAGATGGGTTAGAGTAGACTTTTAAATGCTTTCACAGTTCATAATGTTTAGTTTCAATAAATGCTTATTTTAACCTTCATTTGAATGATATTGTTTAAGATTGAGTATTAGTGGCTCCATTGTGCTTCGATTCATCATGGATCAAGCATAATCGAACCACACTGATAATCCTCGGTCAACACATAATAACTTATAAGTCAAGGAAGTTATGTCTCATTGAGTGTGAAAGTTGAGTCTATTGGATTTTATGTCTTAAAGCATTTTGTTTTTTTGTGTGTCAAGGTATGGAACTTGTAAGAAGTCCAATACCAGAATATTGGGAGTGTTGAACATACAAGAAGTCCAATACCAGAGTGTTAGGGTATTAGACTTTAGAGAAGTCTACTACTAGCATGTGGTGTGTATCAAACTTTTAGAGAAGTATGATATCAATTTTTTGGTATCAGACTTTACTAAAGTTTAATACCGAGATGTCAATCTTGGGATAAATTGAATAAGGTATTGGACTTTGGGGACTGTCAAATACAATATAGGCCTTGTGGGCATCCCAATAAAGAATAAAATATTTTTTGTTAGTGGTATTTTTTATGTCATACCAATTTGGGATTTGGAGGGTCGTTGGGTAGAGTTGATTAAAGGATGCTCTAGTCATTTGGGGGATTCATGACTCTCCTTCATGCTTCATTTGTTGTATCAAACATGGTGTTTTTAAGTCTTCTTCTTGTGTCAATGTGCATTGTGCATTAGTGTTCATGTCAAGTGTGCCATCACTTGTTATGACACCATGAGTATGTGTTAGTGTTGTGTGGCTTTCTTAATGCCACTTTTGTATCACAAAAAATTACATTGGTCTATGTTTTGTCCTTCAGTGTCCTAGGTGTGTGGCTTGGGGCATTACAACTAGTGAGTACACCATGGAATTCATCTTGCTACAAGGTGGAAAACTCATTTACTATCATTCAAAGGCCTTTGATTTAGTGGAAAGGGGTTATTTGGTGTATGGTATATATCTTTATGCATTAATCCAAACCATCAAGAAATAGGGGCACTACTTGATTAGCAAAGAGTGTACTATAAACACAAACCACAAGCTTTTGCAATATTTGCAAGTCAAAAATAATTGCAACGAGCATGTAATTACAAAGGGATGAGTTTTTACAACAGTTTCATTAGGTTAAATCCAATACCGAAAAATAAGTACTAATGTAGTTGGATACATGTTGTATAAGACACCTATTTCAAATCCCATATCAACTATTTCTATGATTATATAGTTAGATCATTTCACTAAAGAAGCCTGTGGAGAGGAATATGAACAAGAATCAAATTTTTGGGAGGATTACAAATAACTCCAAGAACAAGCGGGCACAAAATATGGTGAAGACTTTCACCTCAAGAATGGGTTGCACAATAGTGTGCCAAAGGAACAATCACTTCCACACATGAAGAAGAAACATACCTCCAAAGTGGCAAGTCATTTTGATGTTCTAAAAATAGTGGCCCATTTACAAACATATGTATATTGGCCTAGACTGCACATAAAAGTAGTGAAATTCATTAGAGGATGAAAGCTATGTTTCACTTGTAAATCCAAGAATCAAAAGGAATGACTCCACACCCCTCTTCTAGTGCTTACTAGACTATGAGAAATTATTTCCATGGATTTACTGGGTGGTTAGCTATAAAAAAGCATGGAAATTATTATCTTTTTTGTTGTAGTGGATAAATTTATAAAGTGCATATTCTAACCTCATGCAAGAAGACAAATATTGAAAAAAATACTTTTCTTTTATGTGTGGGTGCACTATAGTTACCAAGATCAATTGTTTCAAATAGAAACATATGGTTTGTTGGTAAACTTTTATCTAGTCTATGGGAGAAAAATAAAAACTCCTTGAAGTATTACTACCTTTTGAATTCGAGCAATAAATTGGATAAAGAGATGTATTAAGTAGGATTTTGGTACAACTAATAAGAGGTGGTAAGTATGACTTTTGTACATATAACAATAGATTACCAAAGGCTTGGGATGAATATTTTCCCTACATCTAGCACTCATACAAGAAATTATTTCATTCCTCTACAAGTCAATCACCCTTGAATGTGTTTAGGTTATTTTTCAACTAGTCAACTTGATGTTGCACTTGAAAAGAAGGATAAGCAAGTAGGATTAGATTCAAAGGTGGCAAAAGCAACAAAATTAATTG